>VZTY01030736.1:0-11360 GCA_013400935.1 Turnix velox | reverse complement strand
CCTGCCCATGGAACTAGATGATCTTGAAGGTCCCTTCCAACCCAAACCATTCTATGATTCTGTGAATTTAATGCTTAAAAAAAACGATGTAAGAATTCAAGGTTCAAGCCTTTACACTTAAGGAAAAGACTAAAAATGGCCAAAATTCAAAGTCACCTTGATAAGAACAAACTTAACAGTCAAATGACAGTTCCTCAGTTGTTAGAAATTCAATCTTCCTGCACACTCAGATAAGCAACTTCATAAAGTTTTTTTCCTATCTTAAGCTTGAAAACAATGAAGCACTGAGGATTTGGAAATTATTAATATGAATTTGACACAATTAACAAAGGATGGTGCTATCTCTGCTCACATGGGGTAGGTGGAAATCCCAAGGAGACAAAGTGAAGGAAGGAATCCCTGGAGTAAAACCTTCTGAGCAGGGATGATTTGGGAGCAGACAGAGGGGTTTATAGTTCCATCTGAGGTGCTATGAACTAAACCATGATGTTAATTAAGCATTAAAAAAAACATTTAATCTCCTCATCAACCACAAAGACCTTTCAGACAGGGATGGAAGTGACTCCAGGTCACTTGACACATGATTCCCTTGTTCATCTCTCACAGGAGGGATGTGGTGTGTGGGCAGCAAAGCTCTGCTCATGAATATGTGTCTGAGTGACCTCCTGGAAACCTGTGTCTAGGAAAAAGTTGTCCCAGACACTGTTACCTTCTGCTTCACTGAGTAAGAAAAACAACTTTAGCATATTTAGATTATGGAACACCTGTCTGTGCCTAGAAAATAAAAACATTTTGCAGCCTTTCAGTTGAAAGAGTGAAGAGTATCTTCACAAACCTCATCTGTATCACATGAGGAAATGTTCTTACCCAGTTTTACCTTTTAGCATCTCAAATAAAAGATAACTATAAAGATTATCAAGGTTTACACTCTCCAGAAGAAGATTTCAGAGAAGTTTGTCACTGCCCAAAACTTAAAAAAACCAAGATTTTCTGATGGCTCTTAATAGTTGGAATATAATAGTGTCTGATACCTTAGGAAGAAGTTCTTCCTCATGAGGGTGGTGAGACACTGGAAGAGGTTGCCCAGAGAGGTGGTGAAGGGAGGTCCCATGCATGTAGACACCCAAATCCAGGTTTCCTGAGGTGCTGAGCAACCTCATCTAGTGCAGGATGTCCCTGTCACTGCAGGGGGTGGCACTAGATGGCTTTGGAAGGTCCCTTCCAACATTATGATTCAACCAAACAATTTGAAGTTGAGGCTGAAGGTTTTTCCACCCTCTCACAGCAGCACATAGATCTTCCAGCAATGCTCTGCCTCACTTTCCTCAAACATTTTAAGTTTTACAGCATTTTTACACCTGAATGGGAATAAAAACTCAAAGCTTACCTTGAAAGCGGGTATATCCTAATGTTTCTCCTCGGAAACTCTTATAATATTTTACTCCATAAACTATAATTGGTCTTCTAAGAATATGTGCAAGTACAAAAATGTGTGTCTGCTCCAAACTCGCTCCAGGCTAAAGCAAAGAGAGAGACAAGGGCATCACTGCAAACAGAACTTCACCATCCTCTCCTTTCCAAATTCAAAACTAAAAAAACTCCACATTGAGACAGGAAATGCTTTTAAGAAGGGTTTAAGAGGGAAAAGCAAAGACTACTAAAAATCAGATGGAAATAAAAAAGCTCACACAGTCCCTGCTCATGGTAGTGGGGTTGGAATTAGATGATCTTTAAGTTCCTTTCCATCCCAAACCACTCTATGATTCACACAAGAAGTTAATCTCCATCACTAATAAATCTTTATCCCACTGAGCAGACTCCAACACCCCTCATCCCTCAGCCAGGAGTGAAACTCTGCATGTTTAGTCTAAAATAAATCAGTTTTGTCTCAAATAATTCCTTTCCGAGGAAAGGTTTTCAAGGGAAAATACCTTTTGATGCCAGGCAAAAAACACGTCGAAAAAAAGTACAAGAAAATAGCACCAAAATCATGTTTGTACTTTAAAAGAGCTAAAAATATTCCAGGTATTAGGATTAAACTAGTGTACAAAGATGGTAATTTAGAATTTATAGAGAAATATAGGAACATGAATCTTTTTGGGGAGAGAATTAAACACTTCAGCAAGCTGATATTAAGCTTTGTAGGTATATTTGTAGGATTTTTAGGTATATTCCAAGAGGTAAATGCTGCAGGAGCTAGGATGCAGGACAGCAAAAAGATGATTCTCTTAGAATTTATTCCACAGAATTCACCCTGAGACCAAAAAGAAATGGTCTTTTTTTTTATTTTGTGCTCATAAATTAGAATTTTAAAGTATTTCCAGGAGGAACCTACCCAGTAATAGCTAAAAATTCTTATTCCTGAGGGAGATTTTAAAAATTATTCTCCACAGTTTTCTTACCTGGCTTGCAAGAGAGAGAATGAATGCCCAGTCCTCCTGCCACTGTTCCTCTCGCAGGGAGAAATGTAAACCAAAGCTTTGGGAATACCATGATTCCCACTCTTTCCAGCGTGTGTAGAACCTAAAAACATCAGAGAAAAAAAAAAGAAAAAAGGAGTGGTAAATGACAAAATATTTACTCCACCACCATATACCTCACAGTAATATTCAGTCCTTTGGAATTATTCCTCTCAGTTGTGTGTAGAAAGGGGGAAGAAAGGGAACACACAGAAAAAATGGATTTTTTTAAAATTATTTTATTAAATTTCCAGGAGAACTTAATGTTCTCTACTCCAGGAGATTCCACTTGATAATCCTCATTGAAGACATGAGTTGGGATGAGATTCCACTTGATAATCCTCATTGAAGACATGAGTTGGGATGGCAACACCTACAGCAAATACACTTTAATAGCTAAAAGTTCCACACAGCCTCCTGGCTACTTTAATACTTCATTCTAAGAGGGTTTTTTTGAAGCCTAATTTAGGTCTATTTTGCCCCAAGAGGAGGCCCCATCCCTGGAGACATCCAAAGGGAGGCTTGCTGAGGCTCTGAGCAACCTCATGTGGTGCAGGATGTCCCTGCTCACTGCAGGGGGTGGCACTAGATGGCATTTGAAGGTCCCTTTTAACTCCTTCATGATTCTTTTTAAGTGTTGATGGGCAGGGAGGAAAACCAAGATATTCAGTTCCATATAAGAGGAGCTGCTCATTCTTCTCCCAAAACCACCACAGGGATTCTCTACTGCTGCACCAAACCAGGAGAAAAATAACTACAAAGTAGCTGCAAATCCACTTTAAACTGACCATAGTTAAGAGGCAGGTTCTGTTTTCTATCAGTTTTTGGAGAAAAGAGTGGGGTAATTTCATGTTATATGGAATAGTTATAAATAATAAAACTAGAAAGTAGGATTTATCTTGATTTACGCTCAAAGATTTGAAGCTACAGGTTTCTATTTCTAAATTTTAAATTAGAATCATAGAATGGTTTGGGATTGGGGTAGGACTTTTTAGTAGGACTAAGAGGAATTGATGCAAATTGGAAGAGGGGAGATTTAGGCTGGAGAGAAGAAAGAAGTTCTTTGCTGTGAAGGTGGTGAGATGCTGGAAGAGGTTGCCCAGAGAGGTTGTTGATGCCCCCTCAATCCCTGGAGGTGTTTAAGGTGAGGCTGGATGAGGCATTGAGCAACCTGGAGCTACCCTGCCCATTGGGTTGGAACTAGATGATCTTGAAGGTCCCCTCCAACCCAAACCATTCTATGATTCCATTCTGTGACTTCCCACTGGGAACAGGGGTGTAGGGGAGGGTGTAAAAGCCAACTCTTGAACAACAGCCTTCACTGAGAGCACAAAGAAACCATTCTCAAGTTCAGCTTATTAAAAAAGTCATTGAAATGGATTCATCTAATTAAAATCTGATAACATTAACAGACAGTGAATGTGTGTTTGTGTTTGTGTGTGTAGGCAGAAAACCTTCCCTTGTCCTTTCAGGAGAGGAATAATCATCCTAAAAGCTCAGTGTATGGAACAGGTCACTACCCAGGCTGGTTTTCCCAGCTAAAAATCTTTGCAGGGATTAAAAGCCCTATTAGTAAGACATTTTGATAAGCCTGTGATTATTCACAGCAATGTATTTATGCAGGGAATCTTCTGGATCCATCTAAATCCCATTTTCTACCTGAATACATCAACTTTGCAGCTGATATTTTGCCTGTTTTCCCCAAGAGATCTCCAACCAAACACCTTAAATTGTGAATTATTTAATTGCTGGCTCTCCTGGTAAGAGTTTAAGCAGAATCTGCTTAAGGAAAATAAGAATAGAAAGAAAAAAAAAAGGAAAAAACCCAACAAAATACCCCATAAAAACTCTACTGGGGGAGTGTTTGCACCAAGAGGTTATGGTGGGATATAAGGAGGGATAAATCAAAGATATTTTGGAGTAAAATAAAAAAGTGAAGAGTGGGAAAGAGTGGAAAAAAGTCTATAGGGACAGAGAGACTGGGAAATTCTCTACAGACTGGAGGTTGTCCTCAGTAAATAGATTCTTCTTTGTTCAGTGTCTGAATAAATGTAACAAAATGAGGCCAAACAAGTGACAGGAATGTTCTCCATCTGACTAAAAATACTGGTTTTAAAATGTGTTTGTGAAGGTTTGGAGAGCAACTCCATCAGCTCAAAGTTTGGGTGTGCTGCTGTTGAGCCCAGTGATTGCATTTAAAAGCTTGTTCCTTCAACAATGGTCCTTAAAGAAAGTGACAGTGATGTCACTTTTTATCTGCTCTATGTCCTAGCCCACAAAATTAAGTGTATCTTCTCTACAGCAAGCATGGGATGGGCAGGATGGGCAGTTTGCAACAGAACTTAATTAAAAGACTTCTCAGTCTGGATTTTTTGAAGAGACAACATTAAGAGACTGGAGCATCTTCCTACTGAGGAAAGGCTGAGGGAGCTGGGGCTCTTCAGCTTGGAGAAGAGGACACTGAGGGGTGACCTCAGTCATGGTTATAAATATGGAAAGGGTGAATGTCAGGAGGATGGAGCCAGGATCTTCTCAGTGACCTCCAATGATAGGACAAGGGGCAATGGGTGCAGCTGGAACACAGGATGTTCCACAGAAATATGAGGAGAAACTTTGTGAGGGTGAGGGTGAGAGAAGAGTGTCCCAGGCTGCCCAGAGAGGGTGTGGGGTCTTCTTCTGTGGACACATTCAAACCCCACCTGGACACCTTCCTGTGTGATCTGATCTGGATGTTCCTGCTCTAACAGGAGATGATCTCTTGATGTCCCTTCCAATCCCTGATATTCTGTGATTCTGTGTGATCCAAGCCTAATTTAACACCCTCACTGTGCATCAGCTGGTTCTTTAAGACTTTCCAGCAAATGGGCAAGAGTTAGCAGAAATATTTTGAAAGATGGTTTTTTAAATCTCAGCAGTCTGCAGCCTGTTTTTGGATCCCAAGCTTGTTTTTGTTACCCTACAGAACAAAACCTGATCTATCATAAATTTCTCTCCTGGCCTCGGGGGAGCTGCTGGCCATGCCAGGGACATTCCTGCCTGGTCAAGACGCACGCTCCATTATAAACAGCTCTGGAGCAGGGACAGATCCAAATCTGAGGCAGGTTCAGAGATGAATTGTTGCTGGAGCACCACCTCAGTGAACCCAGTTCTGGGGATAGTTATTTTGGAAGCCTCCAAATAGTTTTTATCTTGGGGCACTAATCCTTTGGGGCACCCTGAAAACTAACCTTTAGTTGATTTCCTGCACAGCAATGGGGTAGGTTTTTTTCCCCAGCACTTTGCTGAGTGTTTCTCTAGCCCTTGTAAGAAAACTCATCACCCATGAGACATTTGTTGGGCACCACTGGGGTCCAATTCTATGAATTTTTCCACCAGAAGAGGCAAACTCTCATAGTGCAGGAGGTTGTCAGTGTAAACCAAGAGAGGTTGTTGTAGAGACTGATGAATTAATTCATGGCAGCCCCAGTTAAATGTCACCACTCAGCTTTTACTGCCATTATCTGAGCAGACAGAACAAAAACAAGAGAAGCAACAGACAATAAACCCGTAACTAAGCAGATGGACTGGAAATACTAGAAGTTTATACAGGAATAAAAGGCTACCTTCTATTAACAGCCTTCTGCAAAGCTGTCAGCAGGAGCAGCAAGGCTCAGCATCTGCCTGATTTACACTGCAAGTAAATTCCAGCTTTAACTGTGGCCAGCAAGCTCTGGAGGAGCACAAAGCACCAAGTATTTCAGTCCATTTTAAATGCTGTTTGCTGAGTGTCACAGAGAACCACGGAGTTAGAAGGGACCTTCAAATGCCATCTTGTCCAACCCCCTGCAGTGACAGGGACATCCTGCACTAGATCAGGTTGCTCAGCAAGCCTGGCATTAGATGTCTCCAAGGATGAGGCTTCCACCACCTCTCTGGGCAACCTCTTCCAGTGTCTCACCACCCTCATGGAGAAGAATTTTTCTGATGANTCGTTTAACCCTGCCCTGCTCTAGTGTCCTTCAGAGAATCACAGAAAGTCTTGGGTAGGGAGGGAACATCAAAGGACATCCAGTCCAACCCCCTGCAGTGACAGGGACATCCTGCACTAGATCAGGTTGCTCAGCAAGCCTGGCATTAGATGTCTCCAAGGATGAGGCTTCCACCACCTCTCTGGGCAACCTCTTCCAGTGTCTCACCACCCTCATGGAGAAGAATTTTTCTGATGACTCATCTAACCTTGCTCTGCTCTAGTTTCAACCCTTTTCCCCTCATCTTGTGTCTCCATGCCTTGGCAAACAGCCCCTCACCAGCTTTCCTGTAGCCCCCTCAAGTACTGGGAGGCTGATCCTGACAACACCCTGGATGCAGAGAGAACCATGTCTCAACATCTTGAAACCCAAAGGAAAGTGGAAGGTGATGGTCATGTTTCTTTTTAATACTAAACACTACCAAATTATATGGAAATTCTATGACAGGTGATCTTTAAGGTCCTGTCCAACCCAAACCATTCCATGATTCTATGGAATCCACCTTCAAAGATGAGATAAGAAGAAAGTTACCAATGGGAGCAGTCGTGTAAACTGTCGTGAAGAGCTTTCCTCAGCACAGAGTCCTTGTCATAAATGCCCCAGGTGGCCTGTAGGACTGAGTCCAGCAGGCAGTCCCCTGCAGTGCGGTTCCAAAGTGCATAGAGCCTGCTGTCCAAACGTGTACCCAGCTCCAGCGACCAGTTGATGATGGGAGACTCCTCTTCCAGCTCTGCAACAGGACAACAGCCTCTTTTTAAAAGAGAAAAAGCAACTTCTTCAAAGCTTCAGAGAATCTGAGCAGTGCATTAACCCCAGAGTCACACTGAATCACAGAATATGGGAAGGAAACTCGAGAGATCATAGAATGGTTTGGGTTGGAAAGGGACCTTCAAGGTGATCTAGTTCCAACCCCCCTGCCATGGGCAGGGACACCTCCCACTACACCAGGTTTCTCAGTGCCTCATCCAGCCTGGCCTTAAACACCTCCAGGGATTGAGGGAGCATCCACAACCTCTCTGGGCAACCTCTTCCAGTGTCTCACCACCCTCACAGCAAAGAACTTCCTTCTTATCTCCAGCCTAGGTCTCCCCTCTTCCAATTTGCATCCATTCCTCCTAGTCCTGCCATCACATATCCTATTAAAAAGTCCTACCCCTCCTTTCTGTAGGCCCCCAAGGTATTGATAAGCTATTCACCTCCTCAGTGACTCTCTGGGCAACCTCTTCCAGTGTCTCACCACCCTCACAGCAAAGAACTTCCTTCTTATCTCCAGCCTAGGTCTCCCCTCTTCCAATTTGCATCCATTACTCCTAGTCCTGCCATCACATATCCTATTAAAAAGTCCTGCCCCAGCCTTTCTCTAGGGTCCCCTTCAAGAAAAGTCTAATTGTTACTTCCCTGCATTAAATGACTGTGGTACACATTATATTATTTCTTTATCATCTAATCCAGAGGAGGAAAAATTAATGGCATCATCTCAACAATTTACCCACTTACATGAATAAAACTATGTTTGTCTTCAGGCTACAATAGGTGAACTACTAAAAGCTAAATGCATTCCTTGGGCAAAATACTCTCAAGAAAAGAAGGAAAAAAAAAACCAAAACAACACAAAACCAAACTAAACCAGAGCCTTAAAGCATCACATTATTTGCTTGATGTTTGTTACTGAAGGGGAAAGACTCCCATTTTAATTCACAACCTCCTCNAAAAATTAATGGCATCATCTCAACAATTTACCCACTTACATGAATAAAACTATGTTTGTCTTCAGGCTACAATAGGTGAACTACTAAAAGCTAAATGCATTCCTTGGGCAAAATACTCTCAAGAAAAGAAGGAAAAAAAAAACCAAAACAACACAAAACCAAACTAAACCAGAGCCTTAAAGCATCACATTATTTGCTTGATGTTTGTTACTGAAGGGGAAAGACTCCCATTTTAATTCACAACCTCCTCAAAGAAAACTGAACAAAGCTTCTTTAAAAATCAAATATTCTATACATGATTTCTACACTCAGGTTCTCTCTCTGCCTCAAAAAGGGACTGGAGATGTTCAAATTAAAAGCCCTCCAGGGTGAAAATTAACTTGAAAGCCTCAAATCTCCATTTAAGACAAATGCAGGCAGCAAAGTTTCACTTATACAAACTTTTTTTTTGTTGTTCCTAATGACTGAAATATCCTTGAATGAAAAGCAAGGAGAGATTCCAGGGTCTCAGAGCACTTACCTTTCTGAACATCCCTATCAAGTACTTCATCAAATAACTTTTCTTGGACGGTGGGTGGTAAATCTTCAATATCTGGAGAGAGAGAAAGCAAAGATAAAAGTCAGTGTTAGTGTAGGAGACACTTATTACCAGCAACCTAAAATTCTTCATATTTTAGAATAATTCTCTTGCCCCTCAAACCTTTTTTTCTTGCCCAAACAGCCTTGAAGTGTTGTCTCTAGACACTCTGTGCACCCACTCATGTGTGACCCACACAGCAAGACTGAGTACAGCCCAAAAAATAGATAGGAAATACTATTCAGACATTGTGGAGAGGAGGAGAAGAGCCAAAAAGGTTCCAAATTCAAAGCTCACAATGCTGATGCTTATAAGAAAGACAAAGGGTTCTACTCATCAGCATAATTTCCATCCACACATTTGTTTATCCCTATTAGAATTCATATTAAAACTACTGAAGAATAAAAGTATTCGAAAAGCTTTTTTGTTGAGATAAATGTTCTCTTGCATGCAGAGTACCTCAAAAGCATTCAAAAAGTGCTACAGCTATAACCAGGAACAAACAAAAAGAAAAGCTCTGAGCCTCAATGGAAAGGACAGGAAGTTAAATTGCTATGAAAAAATTCATATTAATAGCCCAAACTCAGCTCCAGCTACAGCCTTTTTTTTTTTTTCCAGAATACACAAATATTCTGCAATTTTCTTGTGTCTTAAGAGGACCACAAATGTTCACTTCACAGGAACAACATATGGGTTCAAGTGTGCAAATGCTACTAATGAGGCAGTTTAACTACTAGATCTGAACTGTTAGAATTCAATAAATAAAACCACACACACCATGACCATAAGAAAGTCAAAACAATCAGCCAAAACAGAAGCACAGAATCACAGAATGTCAGGGATTGGAAGGGATCATCTAAACACATCCTCCTGACAGAGCAGGAACACCCAGCTCAGGTCTAAACTGTGTTTCTTCCCTGCTGCTGACCTAATTATGTGAGCAGCTCACTCCTCCTGCTTCTGGTTCAGTCTCTTCAGTTGTCCAAGCATCATTTCTACCCCACAAAAGGAACCTGGACCTGTTGCAGAGCCCTCCACAGCCCGTGGCATCTTCCTATTGATTCCCACAGGCTTTAAATCACAGAATATCAGGGATTGGAAGGGACCTGGAGAGAACATCTAGTCCCATCTCCCTGCTGGAGCAGGAACACTGGAAGGGATCCAAGTGGGATTTGAATGTGTCCAGAGAAGGAGACCCCACACCCTCACTGGGCAGCCTGGGACACTCCTCTGTCACCCTCACCCTGGCAAAGTTCTTTCTCCTATTTCTGTGGAACCTCCTGTGTTCCAGCTTGCACCCATTGCCCCTTGTTTTATAACTTGATGTCACTGAGAAGATCCTGGCTCCATCCTCCTGACACTCACCCTTTCAGTATTTCTAACCATGACTGAGGTCACCCCTCAGTCTCCTCCAAGCTGAAGAGCCCCAGCTCCCTCAGCCTTTCCTCAGTAGGAAGATGCTCCAACCTCTTGTGTCTCTTCAAAATATCCAGACTGAGAAGTCTTTTAATTAAGTTCTGTTGCAAACTGCCCATCCTGCCCATCCCATGCTTGCTGTAGAGAAGATACACTTAATTTTGTGGGCTAGGACATAGAGCAGATAAAAAGTGACATCACTGTCACTTTCTTTAAAGACCATTGTTGAAGGAACAAGCTTTTAAATGCAATCACTGGGCTCAACAGCAGCACACTCAAACTTTGAGCTGATGGAATTGCTCTCCAATCCTTCACTCCTGAGAAGGAGACCTCACACCCTCTCTGGGCAGCTTAGGACACTCTTCTCTCACCCTGGCACAATGTTTTTTCTCCTATTTCTGTGGAACCTCCTGTGTTCCAGCTGGCACTCACTGCCCCTTGTCCTATCACTGAGAAGATCCTGGCTCCATCCTCCTGCCACTCACCCTTTCCATATTTATAGACATTAACGAGGTCAACAAGCAGTTCTCAACTAGGTGAGCAAGAGGGGAGTCTCCCAGCAGGAAGAAGGGGTTTGTAGCTACCTGCAGGTAAGGTGAATGTTACAAGGTCAGTCAGAAAATAGCAAGCAAAGTCTCCCTTTCTCTGGTGAAGAGATGCAGCAATCTCCCGGCGGATTTGCTCCGTGACCTCTGGGCACACCATGGCAGGAATGCACTTTGCTGCGTGCTGGGATACCTGCAATGTCACACAATTAACAATTTCTAATTAAATACAAAGAGGTGATTAACCACCAGCAGGCAGTACTTTGTCAGCAAGGAAAAATATATAAACACTGGCACCCTGAAAGATTAAAATATTCAGTGACTCTCAGGTTTTTCTCATTTGTAACGTAGAGGTTAAAAAACTTTTTACATCAAAGCAGTCAATTAACAGGTGAGCCCTGAGCAGGAAAAGGAAAGGAAAAATAAATAAGAGCTAGATAAAAAGAGGAAAACATGCCCCAAGACATGACAAAGAACTTCATTATCACAGCAGAGTTTCCTAAAAAGAATTTCCCCAAAAAAACTATGCAGCTAAGAGACTTCAATTTCTCCATCATCACTAGTAGCAGGAACTCAGTTGATGAAACAGGATGATAAATAATAATAATTAATATATAAATATATATATAACAATAAATATAGAAAAA
>VZTY01030732.1:0-50252 GCA_013400935.1 Turnix velox | reverse complement strand
TATTCTATGATTCTATGTACAGACAAAGAAGAATTAGTTGTCTGGTCTTGTGAATAATCAATAGCTTATGATAAAGCAAGCAGGACTGGCCATTTTCTCAGAATATGCAAAAGCCTGCCTGATAGTTAATGATTTAGTTAACTGCTATTGCACTACTTACCCTGATGATCCAGGGATCAGAGTAACTGGGAGCCTGTACCTGACCTTGTGACACTGAACTTGAAGCAGCTGAGCTCCTCTGGCTGTTGGCTCAGCTTAGCAAAGTGCTCTGAGATGACTAAATAAAAGGCACTAAAATAATGCAATTGTTAATTATTTTTCATGATAGGTCTCTTACTAGGGAAAGAGTGAGCTTCCTAATTTCTCTGTTAAGTCTTGAGTATCTCCACATATTTCTTATAGATGCTTTTTTCTGCCTATAATAAAATGTGGTATTCCTGCTTCTGTCACCATCTTTAATGTATGTCACCTCAAAGTGGCTAAATCACATGAGCTGATGACATATTTTCAATCCACAGAGTAACACCTGTGACCTACTTTTTAATAAAGCAACACAACAGTTTTCTCTTTTGCAGTTTTCCCTTCTTTTACCACCAGTGGGAACAGGACTGAGAGGCTGTGCACTTACACCTCATCAACACTCCAAGTGTACAGACCAACACCTCCCCAAGTGCTGCTGCAGCCCATACATTGCTTCTATCAGGCTTTTAAAGAGTGTCACATCCCTTGACTCCTCTGTATCTCTGCAGACTGGATACATTAATGGCCTGTAGATCGTTCACTGTTGAATTACCAATCCAAATCCTAGCCAGGGATGAGCATGACACGTGCAAATATAGTCAGAGGTACAAGGGCTTTGTGAGACCAGCAACCAGGGTAACTTTGAAGGCACAATGAACAGAACTAGAAGTGCTTGGTGACATCTGATCTAGAGCTGTCTTGGTTTGAACAGCATCAGTAAGAGAATTAGGCAGATAGAACAAATATATGGGGGGTACCTTGAACTCATCTGATGCTCAGTGGACCTCTAAAAGAAGTGCCCTGTGTGCTGGAAGGATAGAATAATGCTGCATCAGTGGAAATCTAAGGGAGGAGGATGTGCTTAATAGAGCAGGTCCTTTGCAGCTTTATGGTAGTGACCCAGAGTGTCATGGAGCATGAATTCATGCCAGATAGAGGACTGCAACTGGAGAAAGCTGTGAGCAAGGGGTGATGAAAAGGTAAAGTTTCTTGCAAATCGCTGATCATAATCTTGCCCTCATTTTGCAGATGTGGAATCCTGTTAAGGTGGTAGGATGTTTTGTGGTGCCACTCCAATGGGGCACTTTTCAAAATATTCTTAGTTGAGGCAAAAGCTGAGCAGTGTTGTACATGGCACATCTGAGTTTCTCATCTTGTAGGCTGATCAGCTCTGGCTTTGCCTTGATTAAAGATATCATTATGTGATTTATTCAAGAGAAGACAGATTGACATGCACAGGATTTAATTACGCTAACTTTAAGCCAGTTATCATTCCTAGTTTGTGGTGCCAAGACAGGAAGGAAGAAACTTCCTCACCCCCAGTGGACATATTCCCTCCCTTCTCCTATTCTTTGTATTTCTTAGAGCATTTGTTCTTGGAAGCCAGGTTATTCAGTAAGGAGAAGGGAGCCAAAGTGAGGACTATGTGTATGTATAATGCATGTGCATAAGTGGGTCTTCAAGGTTGTTTCTTCTGTTGTCTGTCTCAGTTTGCAGGTTAATGTAAAGTAGGCTTTCCCCACTTAGTTCTTTAAGTAGCTTTTGCCACCCTCGATTCCTTTTGGAATTAACTTTGAAGTTAAGAGAAATAATTTAATAAAAGCAGAATTACCAAAAATTAAATGGAAAACTTGACATCTGTTCACAGGCAAATCCCTTCCATTTCTACAGCATTTTTAATATCTCCACCCCCTCAGTTGTGTTATTTGCATTAGGCTTATCGCTGAAGACTGGGGAGGTTTAGGTAAAGAAACAACCCACAGAAAGAAAGAAATCAGTTTACACACACTTTAAAAAAAAAGTGAGATCTTGTGGTAGCAGAGTTCGCCTTTCATGCTGTTCGCTTTTTGCTTCTGTTCCGGATTCCAAGACTGTTATAGATGTCATCCTTTCAGTCTTTTATGTGATTTTGTTTTGCATAAGCATATTTCATTTTATATTATGTGGACCAAATTCCAGCTTGGTGAGCTGTGTGCTGTTTCTTTTGAAGTTGCTGGGCTATGAACTCTCACAGAAGTGAGCAGTAAGACTACATTTTTGTCTTTATCTCTTCAGAATGGGTTGCCTGCACTGGAGAAAATAAATAATGAAGTCCAGATACAGATAGTGATGAAATCATAGAATAGTATGAGTTGGAAGGGAACTTAAAGATCGAGTTCCAACCCCCCTGCCATAGGCAGGGACACCTCCCATTACATCAGGCTGCTCAGTGCCTTGTTCTGCCTGGCTTGAACACCTCCAGAGAGGGGGGCAACCTCCACCACTCTGGGCAACCTGTTCCAGTGTTTCACCACCCTCACTGGAAAGAATTTCTTTCTTATGTCAAGCCTGAATCTTCCCCCTTCCAATTTACATCCATTATTTCTAGTCCTCCCATCACATATCTTATTAAGAAGTCCTACCCCTGCCTTTCTGTAAGTTACTCTGAGGTCCCCCCTGAGCCTTCTCTTCTCCAGCCTGAACAACCCCAACTCCTTCAGCCTGTCCCCATAAGGCAGTTGCTCCAGCGCTTTGACTATCTTCATGGCCCTTCTCTGGACCTGCTCCAACAGCTCAATGTCCTTATGTTGAGGACTCCAGAACTGGACACAACACTCCAGGTGGGGTCGCACCAGAGCCGAGTAGAGGGGCAAAAATCACCTCTCTTGACCTGCTGGTCACACTCCTCTCAATGCAACCCAGGATCTGGTTGGCCTTCTTGGCTGTGAGTGCACACTGCTGGCTCATGTTGAGTTTGTCATCAACTGACACCCCCAAGTCTTTCTCTTCAGAGCTGGACTCAAGCCACTCTCCACCCAGCCTGTATCTGTGCTTGGGATTGTTTTGACCCAGGTGCAGGACCTTGCACTTGTCCTTATTGAACTTCATGAGGTTGGCATGGGCACTTCAAATATTTTAGTTTATTCCTTGGATGTTAAAAGTGTTTAATGTCTGATTTTTGTGGTTCAGGTTCCCAGATTTTTGTATCAGTCTTGTTACTGAAGCTTTGTGCACTTAGAGAAGAATTTGCATCTTAAAGGTTGTGAAGAGAAATGCAGAGAGCAATTTTTACAGCTTCTGGTGAGGATGGTCTTATGATCTCCAGAAGTCAATTATTTGTTTTGCCTTTATACACATGATTTAGTAGGAAAAATGTCCTCTAGTAATCAACTGCCTTCTGTATGTCTCATTGATTTAAGAAAGCTAATAATTAGAAGAAAAACGCATTTAGTGATGTTGTGGGTGGTAACCTTCAGAGTTGGCCTCATCTGAAGAATTTTCTTCATGCTCCAGGTCAGGAAGGCTCCTTAAAACCAGTTGTAGTTCCCAGAAGTGAGCAGCTACCTGGTGCAGCCACAGTGCACTCTTCTGTAGCTTCCAGCTGCCACCTGAACAGCTCCCAGAAGGGCAAAGATGAACATGAGTCCACAGATCTGTCCTCTCCTCTGCAGCTTGGTCTGAATTATTCAGTGACCCACAAGGATAAGGGAATGAGATGGGGGGAGAAAGAGAGGACTAAACCTCCTGAGTACCCAGATCCTCAAATGAACATGGATGATCCCAGGCCTTTTAGGTATGGTGGGATGATCCCTCCATACCTTTTCCATGTAGAACAAAGTCTCTGTCATCTACAGAGCTCTGCAGCCTTACCTAAAATGCTCCAGTGGGGAAAGTTAAAGGAAATACAGAACTATTAGAAATATTATTTGTAATAACATTTCTTGTTTTAGAAATAGTATTCCTACTATTTAGCATAATTAAATTACACGAGGAATAATTTTTATTCATATTGAATACAACCCAACCCTTCATATTTTTCTGTTGTCACTGAAATTTCTCTTTGTCCCAGAGCTCATAATTTCTCTGCTTCAAAGCCCAGTTTGGCTTTGGTGAGCAGCAGCCTCTGTAAAGCCAAACTGGGAAGGGAATAAAAGATGAGGTAGTCTTCCAAACAGACGTGCATCATAATTAATTTTAGTACTGCCATCTTCTGTAATTAATACTAACTGCAAATGAAGTTGTACACAATTCCTGCTGTGAGAGAGGAGAGCAGCACAGATGTAAGTCCTCCTAGAAGGACCACCTTATGAGGAACTGCTATGGAAAGATGTCATAAACAATTTCATTTTCAAGAAACCAAATGCTGTAGAATTCATAGTAAGAATTTTGTTTAGCTTTTGCTATTAACCATCTTCATACTTTCCAATACTCAGCTCCTCTTTGAAATTATTTTTTTTCACATATTTTGAGATCAGTGCTGTAGAGTTTCTTTGGCTGGAGATATATGGAGCAGGGGGGGTAGAGGTACAGAATGGTGAGATGCTGTTCTTCTGATTCCTGGAGAAGAGGCAAGAGCACTGCCTTTGGGCACTTTCTCTCTAACAACACCAAACTGTCTGTTTTGATTCACTGAGGAATAATTGCTTTGGGATGTTTCAAAACTAGTTTTTAAGTGAAGGATGCAAAAATTGCTTCTTCCTGGAGCTGCAATGAATCTAGCTGACACTTTAATATGTTTATTAAAAGGCACGTGAGGCAGGTGAAGCTGTAATAAATAACCATGCAGAGGAAGATCATGCATATCTGTGGGATGCTATACAGTTAAAAGTATCTTTGAAAAATAAGTGAAGATTCATTGGCTTCTCCAAAGTTTAATTTCTGATTTATTACCGAGGCATTTTTGAAAATCTTTGATAAAGTGACACAAGCTGGAGGGAAATATATACAAACCAATTTTATTTCTAACTTTAATCTCCATATGCCTGGAAAAGTGCTCGAAGAAACGTTTTGATCTCTCTGCCTTTCAGCCAAGTGCAATCTGTTTTAGTTTTGAGGAGTTTTGACCTAGTGCTGCTTCCTTCTCCACACCTCTTTCCTCAGACAAATGAATTACTTTCCCCTGTGGCTAGAAAACAGTAAAAAGAGCAGAGGTTCAATTTATTTTTATAAGGCATGATGCATACAAAACCTTGGGAAGCACAATAATTGCAGCAAGGGGAGATGCTGTAAAATGTAGCAGTATAAAATCAGAGGGGATGTGGGGCCATTAAAGCAGGGAATGTTTTGGTAGGAGCAAGGCACAGTGGGGCACAGCCTGCAAGGCTGCAAGCACAATAGACTGGAGCACTTTGCAGCAGTAATTTTGAAAGAGATGATGTGTCAATAAAGGAGGTGTCTAATAGCCTGCAAAACCATCATATTCATAGCTGGTGTGGCTACAGTAATGAACCCTGTGATGGGGAAAATGGTCCAAATTTACAGCTCAGGCTGGTCTGGAGCCTAAGGAGAGGCACAACATGGGGGTCAGGGGCTCTAACTGTAGCAATATGCACAGATGCCACCCATTAGCCCCATTAAGGGACTTTGGAATGATTAGAGTATTTCTGAGGCTGATAGAAAGCCAAGAGAGGCCTTTCAAGAGAGAAATAAAGACCTGAAACTGTACTGACAGGGTTTGCAATAGTCCAGGTGGAGAGTGAGGGCATGTGCAGATGCACAACCAGGAACCAGCAGCAGTGGTTTGTTTGGAGGAAGATTAATGGGGAATTGTGAAAAATACAGAAAATACCACACACACACAATCACACAATGTTATGGATTGGAGGGGACCTGGAGGGATCAGAGTCCAACCCTCCTGCCAGAGCAGGAATGCTCTGATCAGAAACTAGAAGAATAAAGAAGGATAAAGTTTCTAAAAGAAGATGATTCCAAAATGGCAGAATTTGCCTAAGGTATGGGAAGAGATGGTTTTGAAAGGCACTAGATGAGATAAGGGTGTGACTGTGGGAATTTCTCTCATGAAACATCTTGTGCCATTCTGGGTGCTGAACTCAGGGAAATGAACCCATCCCAGCTCACAGTGAGGTCAGAGAGGGAACAGGCTTATCTCTAGATTTCAAATTGGCTACTGTCAACAATTGGTATTGATAAGTGGAGGTGATAACAGACACTATGATAAGCAATGTGTCCAGATGGAAGATGATGAAAAAAAATACAAGACACAGACTAAATTTTCTGATCCATCCCAGCCAGTTTTAAATATGCAAATGAAATCTCCACTGGATGAAGCAGTTACTTTCAGAGAAGACCAAAATTTCCTGAGACACAAGCAGACCTCAGTGCAGCACTGGACTCATCAGTATGGACTGCAGAGTAATAGGAAAACAACCTTATTGTATAAATTATGAAAAATGGTGCACTTTTATCTGGAGTGTGACATAGTGACAGGAATACCCACTTGCTGATGGAAAAGCTCCTTGAGCAGCCTGAGAAAAGTTTCACAGTGAAGATCTTGTACCCAGATTAGGATGCATTGGGATGCAGGGCTACACCAGGAGTATGGAGGTTTGTAAGACCTGCAAGTGCAGGACAATTCAGTCAAGATGCAGCGGTAACTTCAATTCACTGGTATGGTGGCTTGCTTGCGGATTTTCACAGATCACCTCTTAGTGCTTTTCTGTATTTGGCAGATGAGCTGGTCCCTCATAGAATCATGGTATAGTTTGAGTTGGAAGGGACCTTAAAGATCATCGAGTTCCAACCCTTCTGCCATAGACAATAACACCTCCCACTAGATCAGGCTGCTCAGTGCCTTGATACAGTGGAGACAGGGTACACAATCTGCAGTGTGATCCATTGAGATTCAACATGCTTCTGCAGATAAAGCCCATGTTCCAGCTGCAATCCCCCTATAAGCCTTCTGCTCCTGCAGCAGAAGATCTCCCAGTGCAAGGAAATCTTCGCTAGCATTCATTCACTGAGCTTACCTACCAGTTAAGACATTTTACTCACCATGAACTGAAGCATTTTGCTCATCTTTGGCATTCCATTTTTTCCTTCAGAGAGGACTTCAGGCAGCCGAACAAGACTTCAGCACTGGAACAAGTGATCCTCTGCTGTATTTGAGCTGGAGATGGCAGGCTCATGTACTACACGCTGCAGCTACAGCTGCAACAGGGAGCTCTTCTGAGCTGCCAGTACTTTATGAAGTCAGTACTAACTGCAAAAAGGGGAGATCAGGTGTTGGTGTCTGCTTCTCTGAGCCTTGATTTTTATTCTGTGTGTACAGAGTACTTTGTACACAAGGTGCACATTTGCTCGAGAGGCAGGTGCCATGGCAATTCTAAAATCGGATTTTTCCTCTGAATTAAGAAGACATGTGTGCTCTACCTTATGTGAGTGAAAGCTGGCAGGAATTCAAAGATACTGACATTGGTCCCAGGAGATTCCCTGTAAATACTTGTCTCAGTGAGTGGGGCTGCCACAGCTGTTAGCCAGGGAAGCAGCACTCCTGTAGGATTACCTCTGTGGACGTCAGCAGTACAATTGAATTAAGTAAGCTCTCTGCACACCTGCTTATTTCACTAACTGGCTCTTGTCATTAAATGACCCAGATGTGTCATAGAACATTTTTTCTCACCTTTATACTCAGTTGTTAAATGGCATTTCCATGTGGAGAGGGCAGTGTGACCCACAGTCTCCAACGCAGGGGTCAGCAGCAGCAGAGAGGACATGGAGACAGGTGGACAGAGCTGTGTGATCCTGCACTATCCCCAGTGTTCAAAAACAATGTGTAGACTCCACGTCAAGAATGGCATCCAAAATGTTTAACATCTCTTTTCTCAAGGAGAATGAATAACATTCCTGTAAAAAATTAATTGAAGGATGGTTTCCTAAAGGCAAACAGACCAATATTTCTTTGCTTCTCTTCTGTTAGATTTTTTCCCTCTCTCCCATAGTGTTTGTAAAAACATTTAGGTTCAGCTCTCCTTTAATAGTAACTATACCTCTAACACATTGTATTGCTGTTTTCTGGATTGCTTTTTTGCCCACAAACATTTCCATGTCCCTGATTCCCTTTTTGACATCAGACTTTGTTCAAGCTTTATTGCTCACTGTCTTTCTTGGAGGCGTACCATCCTTCCTCCAGAAGGAGCATGTAGCAGAATCTCTAATTTATTCCAAACACTCTCTTTGCCCACTTTTACTACTTTCTTTTTTTTTCCTGACCTCTATTTCTATGTTAATTCTTCCTTCAACACCTGACTTCAGCCTGCTCTCAAACTACCAAATGAACTCTCTTACTTTAACTCCTAACTGTCTTATTTCTTCTCATTTGTTCTCTTGCCTCCATTCCCATTATCCATCAAGAGTAGGACAGGAAACAAGACCATTATGTCCTTTTTGAAATACAACATAATTCCTATATATTCATATTGAGGGGAGCCACTGCAATGTGTGAGATAATCACAGTCATGGGAGCCAAGAGATACTAAAAGCATCATTAACAACGTTGATAATTCTCTAATATTAGTAATAAAATTAGATTTTATTAGTTGGAAGGTAATGTGGATATCTACTCTGAGTAGACATGAATTAATCTACTTATATCTGGACAGATGGTGTCAGGCAGTTGTAGAAAGAAATGGATGTTAATTGTATTCAGTGGGAATTTTTGGATGTAACAGGCAGAGGTGTTGGCACCTTCTCAGAACTAATCCTCTGAGCAGTAAGAAGGCCACTCAGGTTCAGGAAAGGACTTTCTCCAGTGTGATGTTAGCAGAGTAATCAAGCTAGAAAGAAAAGAGCTCACAAATGTGGTATGATTGCACATGGACAAAATAAGGGCAGAAAGTTAGTGGAAAAGGGTAAAGATGGAATCTGCAAGTAAGCTCGTCTGATGCTTGACCTGGGGTGGGTTTTCAGGAATTTTGGGGAGGAGATGGAAGAAAATTCCAGAGCTAATCACATCTGTTTATATTTATATATGAAATCTATCATACTGAGCTGCCACTGACACAGATGCATACAGTTTGAAACTAAATATAAGATGACAAACTCAACATGAGCCACTAGTGCACACTTGCAGCCAAGAAGGCCAACCAAATCCTGGGTTGCATCGAGAGGAGTGTGACCAGCAGGTCAAGAGAGGTGATTTTGCCCCTCAGCTCTGGTGAGACCCCACCTGGAGTATTGCGTCCAGTTTCTGGAGTCCTCAACACAAAGAGGACATTGAGCTGTTAGAGCAGGTCCAGAGGAGGGCCACGAAGATGATCAAAGGGCTGGAGCAACTGCATTATGAAGACAGGCTGAAGGAGTTGGGGATGTTCAGCCTGAAGAAGAGAAGGCTCAGGGGGGACCTCATAGTAGCTTATCAATACCTGAGGGGGGCCTACAGAAAGGCAGGGGAAGGACTTCTTAATAAGATATGTGACTAGAAATAAGGGATGTAAATTGGAAGGGGGTAGATTCAGGCTAGATATAAGAAAGAAATTCTTTACAGTGAGGGTGGTGAAACACTGGAACAGGTTGCCCAGAGAGGTTGTGGATGCCCCCTCTCTGGAGGTGTTTAAGCCCAAGCTGGACAAGGCACTGAGCAGCCTGATGTAGTGGGAGGTGTCTCTGCCTGTGGCAGGGGAGTTGGAACTCGATGATCTTTAAGGTCCCTTCCAACCCAAACTACTCTATGATTCTATAAGTAGGAATTTTACGCTGAAAGGAATGCTAATTGTCACATGAGTCGTGGCTGCAATAGGGCTGCTCCACGATTTTGGGACTGTGAGTTACTGAAACAGGCCAGGCAATGTAGCTGATGTGCTGGCCAAGAATTGGATGCCTGAGGTCAGGACTCAGCAAGCTTGGAAACAAATTCAGAAGCTCTGAAACCAAGTACTTGCTAGATTTTCCCCGTGGGACACTGTCACACCACAGATAGAGAATGGCACTGTTTGTGATGCTGCACTGGAAATATGAACGGTGCCAGAAGAGGACTTGGATTTCTTAAATTTTCATAAGCTGGGCTCAAATCAGCATGGCTGCTGCTGCTGGGTCCCCTGCCAAGACAGCTCTCTGTGGCCAAGGTTATGTCTCAGAGCCGAGACTCAAAGTAAATCTGCTTGCTCAAGCAGATCTGAAGTCACCTGCTCAATGCAGGAAAGCAGGGGGATGCAGACACACGAGGTTGTGGTCAGTTTAGGCTTGTGGCAGAGGTGCCTGCACTGGCCTCACTGCCTGTGAGTGAGCCTCACAGCACTGGGGCATTTTAGTGCCAACAGCTTCAAAAATACAAACAGCTAATGACAGTCTGTCTGTCTCCTGCTTTGAAGTCTGTAGGTGAAACAACATGATGCCTTTGTGAGGGAAACCTTAGAGGGAAAGCCAGTGCACACCAAATACCTGTTACTAGTGGTCTTAAAAAAGGTGGGGGGGAAATTGTTTTCACCGATTTGAATGTTTTCTGCTACTACTGATCAGTACTGTGCCATTGACATCAATTGTAGTTGTTTTCTCAAAGCCTTCCCCACATTCCTGCCAAGAACGATCTGAAAATGCCTGAATCTTATCCATGGAAAGTAAAAAGATTACAAACAGCTTCCTTACTCTTTTCCTGCAGCTAATTCTGTGTAATCTTTCTTCAGCATAAGCAAAACTGATCAACTAGCCAAGTGTTACGTTCCAAGAGAGCACTCTGTACAAATATCCATCCACAGTCAAAATGTTTTATAAACCTAAGTTGAGTAATGGAGTCAGAGCCATAGTGTCACAAAACACTCTCAAGTTCTGACTATGACTCTCACAACTCTCACAGTTCTCTCCAGCCTCATGGCATCAGGGCAACGAGGTGATCCTTCTCCTTTGCTCAGTGCTGGTGAGACACAGATGGAGTGCCCCAGTTCTGGGCAACTTACTGTGTCAAGTCCAGTGAAGGGACACATGAGATGATGAAGGAACTGGAGCATTTGTCTGGAAGGGAAAGGCTGAGAGATCTGGAATTATTCAGCCTGGAGAAGAGTAGGTTAAGGGCAATCTCATCAGTGCATATAAATACTTCTGAGAGAGAACAAAGACAATGGAACTGGGCTCTTCTCAGTGGTGCCCAGTGACCAAACAAAAGGCAGTGGGCACAGGAAATTACTAATCAGTATTGGACAAAAATCACAGACATTTTATACTGTAAAGGTGACAGAGCACTTGCACAGGTTGTTCACAGAGGCTGTAGGCTCTCCCACCTTGGAGATATTCAAAATCTGACCAGACTCAGCTCTGAGCAACCTGCTGTAGGCTTCCTCACTTTGAACAGGAGATTGGAGTGGATGGCTTCCAGGGGTCTTTGCCAACCTCAGCTATTTGGTAATTTGAAGATTCTAAGATTCTGCAGCTCATGGATTTTGGTTTTGTATTTGTAATAGTCTTATTCAGAAAAAGAAAGGTATTACGTAAATGGCAGCAAAATACTGCAGATTCTTGGCAAAGGACAAGATCATGGTATTTTTAGAGACAAAATCATTTTGCCAGCTTCATTTGGCATTAAAAAGAGCTATGTTAGCTGGCCATCATCATTTCATGATTCTTTCTTAAATGAACAGAAGTAATTCTCATCCAAGCTTCCATCTGGAAACACAAGGCTTGACCCTATCTGAGAGCTGAATTTAAACTGATTTTAGACAAACAGAAATTCAAGAGAGGAGGACTATAAAATAAATTTTATAAGTCCAATTGATAAAATAATACTTAGTACTTAGTCAAACTTCCACCTAAGGAAGATGCAGTTCAAGTGTGCTTTGAAACCCTTAGTGCTGTCTGTGAGAAGTGGCTTCTTTACACACTCATGGTGACAGCAGTGACTTTCTGACACTTTGGGACTCCATATCAGCAGGTATAGAGTAATGAGTCATAGCAGTCATGGAGTTTGCTACATCTGGCAAGTAGTTTGCTTAGTTAGAATTCTGCACGTGCATCACCATCAGCTCTTTGCTCTATGAATGCAACCAACATGATGAACTTGCTTGGTAACCTTCATAGAGCCATCAAAACAGCATTTTGTCACCAATGGACATTATTCATGCTTTAGACTAGTGTTTCTTGTCTTGTTAAATGAAAGATAACTGGAAAAAATTCAAAAAAAGAATCCACAGGTCATCCTGTATGGTGTTACCTTAATTGTATTAATTTGTAATCAGTTAAAAGATGGTTGCATTTGAATCTCCAGCCACTGTGCTTTTCTTCTACACCTTTCTGTTTGCTTCCTTGCATGTGCTCCAATTTTGTTCTAGAGCAGTGGGTTAGTAAGTCCACCTTGTCTTTTTACAGACAAAGAAAAGTACTCTGTGATGCAAAGAATGTTGTTCTTGGGCTTGATTGACCCCCTTCAATCAAGGAGGGATATCTGTCTTTGGCATGGGAGCTTAATGCAGCCTGAGATTTTCACTCATTCTGAAGTCACTAGTTTAAACTCCAAAATCAAGAAATAAGCCTTGAAAGCCATGACATTTACAACAGAAGATTTTTTTTTCTTTGATATTTTAATTATTCTTTGGCTATAAATACCCTATGTGAAGCTGCCAGCTTTCTCTGCTCTCCTGAAATTATTCAGGAAGGTAAACTGACCTTTTGCTGCTGCAGAAATTGCCATCCTTACACACACTTGGCATGTTTTCCACTTTGGTGTCAAACTTCTGTTTTCAGCAGAAATCTGCCATTTTACCAGCAGCCTTTCCAGTTTTAAAGGTACCTAGGATTCCAGGCAACCATCCATCTGGAAATCCTGGGTGAATCAACACTGTGTAAGGCAGCCCTCAAGCTATACTCCTGTGTTGCATAAGAAATGTTGAGTAGGTAAGGTCTGGCGGCTGGAAGATATTGTGCTGTACGGAAAGACAGGCCCCCCCCCATTGTTTTTTTTTGGTAAGCCAATAGTGTTAAGTCTATGATGTAAGTGGACAGAAGTGACGTTGCAAACCTGGGCTATATAACACCATGTCATGAGGTAATAAACGCCATTTTGCCGTCTACCACATTGGTGTCTGCGTGCTGATGGACTGAGCGGCCTGAGGTTGGCCGCCGTGCTGTTCCTAGAACCAGGTCACCATGCTCTTAACTGCAACACTCCTGGCTGTGAGCACCCACCAGCTTCCTTAACAGTTCTCATTGCCAGCTCCTCTCACATAAAAAAATAGGCATTTCAGGCATGAAAGGGACTTCTCCACAGATCCACAGTCAATGCTTTTGAGAGGATTGGTAATCATTTTCTTACAGCTAAACTGGCTTCATCCCCCCACTAAAATCCGTGGCATGCAGAAGGGATTGCAAGAATTGCTTAGTTGTTCTTAAAATGTATTAAGTCTTTGGGTTTTGTTCTTCTGGAATTGTGTGATACAGCTTCATTTCTTTCTATCAAAAAACAAAGCATCACTTAAACAATCTCTATATGAGCCTCTACCAAACAATTCCATACTTCTCATCTATCAGGTTTTATTTTGTGCAATAGCTAGAGACACCTAGTTATCTCTGCTTTTCATTGGCTATTGATGCCACAGGTTCTGTTACTGCTGTGATGGATGTGATCTCTCTGTAGGTGAAGTATGGGAATTGATTTGTGTGCAAATGAATGAGCTGTGTGTGGGGTGGTTGTTGTTGCTTGTTGGTGGTTGTCTTTGCACAGTGGAGACACCTTCCCATAACAGGCTTTTGTGTGCATGGCACATACAGAAATGTAGATCCCACTGACAGAAAACTGTTAGGTAGACCTGGTTACAGCCTTCCACCCCATGGTTATTGGGGCAATACCTCTTCCTCATTTTCTCTCTTTGTCTTTTTATATGTCCCACATATGGGGTGAAACGATCTAAACAGTCTGCTACATTACATCAAGTTCCCACATCACCAACATGCAAAATTCCAAATACATTGTCAAGACTACAAGCACACACAAAAAACCCAGCTCTGCTACCCTTTCTGGGCACACTTAGAATCATAGAATCATAGAATAGTTTGGGTTGGAAGGGACCTTAAAGATCATTGAGTTCCAACCCCCCTGCCATAGGCAGGGACACCTCACACTAGATCATACTGCTCAGTGCCTTGTCCAGCCTGGTCTTGAACACCACCTCTAGAGAGGGGGCATCCACAACCTCCCTGGGCAACCTGTTCCAGTGTTTCACCACCCTCACTGGAAAGAATTTCTTTCTTATGCCAAGCCTAAATCTACCTCCTTCCAATTTACATCCATTGTTTCTAGTCCTCCCATCCGATATCATATTAAAATGCCCTTCCCCTGCCTTTCTGTAGAACCCCCTCAGGTACTGGTAAGTTACTATAAGGTTCCCCCCTGAGCCTTCTCTTCTCCAGGCTGAACAACCCCAACTACTTCAGCCTGTCTTCGTAGGGCAGTTACTCCAGCCCTTTGACCATCTTCGTGGCTTAGGCCACTTGTGCTTAGGCTTCCTGTCTCTCCTATGTTTTATGTAGGTCTGCTCACAGAGCTCTTTCATACCAGCTTCAGGCTGACCAAGCCAATACCTAATTAATCCTGGCATCCAAAGATACAAGTGTGCCCTGCTAGGATGACCTCTCCACCGTGAGGCTTTCATAGAGATACATTTGCATTGCTGATGTTGGTTAAGGACCATCCAATCTAGAGCACTCCAACATCCCATACTAAGTCATTTTAGGAAATGTCCCACTTGGTTGGCAGTGTGGCACTGCAGAGGAATATTCTTCATTTGAGTCCTGCAACAAGGGCAATTGCTTAATTGTTCATCTGTGATAAGTTCAGGAAGGGCTGATTCCCTCTAATCACTTTCTAGCCTTGGTGTATATTTAGGTTAGTAGTTAACCAGATGTCCCCACAGTGTAGCTTGGAACTTACCATCTAACAAAAGTCCAAGCTTCCTGACCATCTTTTATACTGTTATTTCCTATTCTAGCCCAGGGCTGAAGAGAGCCAGCTGGCTTCACTGGAAGAAATGTTCTTATGTGAGGAAGCAACTGGCCCCAGCTCAGATCTTGGCCCTCAGTAGTATGAACATTCCCAACATTTGAAAGCCTGAAGCTGTTTTGAAGGTTTAGCAGATCTTATGATCTTACATCTTTCTCTACTCCCTAAGGCCAAGCTGTCTCTTCAAGACAACCTCTCATTTCTGAGAAACCTTTTAGTTCAGTAATCCATGTTGTATGTTCAAGAGACCCCTCAAGCTGTAAGACCAGGGTTTTGATCAATATCAAAAGTTTTCAGAATTGCATCATTACAGAGTTAGCTCAGAAGAGAGGTCACCAAGCTCAGGCACCACCAATCAAGATCCTTCCTGTAGGGAGAACATCTCAGTAACAACTCAACACACTTCACCCCAAAAGAGTCCTTCAACAGCAGCAGAAAATTCTGCCTGTAGGTACAGGGTCTACATCAGCAAGCACAGCAGGTCAGAAATTAAAACTGTCAGCTGCTCCTGGAAACACTCTATTAGAAGATCTTTTTGCCTCTAGTACTGACCAATCCTGCGGCCTTCTGACAGAGCCCAGAAAACATTCCTGGAAATCTGAAGGAGTGTATTTGATTTTTACTGATCCAGGAAATAGCATTTATTTCCTAGAACACTATTTTATGTAATGGCTGCAACTAGTTTTGTCACTGATTTTTCCTTGTTCTTGATTGGGGATCATCAGCTGGATTCATGTAGATGTTCAGACTGCAGGCCTCTATACTTCAATAAGTGATCTTGCAATTCCTTCACAGTCAATAAAGTCAATATAATACATCTCATCATAAAGTAGAAGCTTACTTCTAGGTCAGACTGAGTACCCCCTATATTAATTGCCATGGGTGACAATGACTGGACTGTCATTGGCTCCACAAGGACTGTAGACAATCAGTATGTGAACTGAGATTTCCATATTTTCATTGCAGGCTTTTACTGGCCATGTTGTCAAAGATGGCAGGAGAGGAGCTCCATTTCGGCTCCTTTGTCTTTCTTCGACTTTCAGACCATCTTTCCTTCACAGCAGTTTGGCCATGTGCCTGCAGAACTAGGCAGTCTTGAATGTGGTGGACAGGACAGGGTCTGTTTCAGCTTCTGAACCATATCCTCGTTCTGTTATTTTCATGGACTCACAGAATTATACAGTTTGAAATGGACCTTCAGAGGCAATCTAGTCCAAACCACATGCCAGAGCAGGTTAACTTAGAGCAGATTGGACAAGGAATGCATCCAGGCAGATTTTTAATATCTTCAGAGAAGGAGACTCCAGCTGAGCTTTGTGCTTCCTTTTCATGCTTCATCCTCCAGCCTTAAANTAAACACCTCTAGAGAGGGGGCATCCACAGCCTCTCTGGGCAACCTGTTCCAGTGTTTCACCACCCTCACTGGAAAGAATTTATTTCTTATATCTAGCCTGAATCTACCCCCTTCCAATTTACATCCATTATTCCTAGCCCTTTCATCACATATCCCATTAAAAAGTCCTACCCCTGCCTTTCTGTAGCCCCCCTCAGGTACTGATAAGTTACTATGAGGTCCCCCCAGAGCCTTCTCTTCTCCAGGCTGAACAACCCCAACTCCTTCAGCCTGTCTTCATAAGGCAGTTGCTCCAGCCCTTTGATCATCTTTGTGGCCCTCCTCTGGACCTGCTCCAACAGCTCAATGTCCTTCTTATGTTGAGGACTCCAGAACTGGGCACAATACTCCAGATGGGGCCTTGCCAGAGCCTAGTACAAGGGCAAAATCCCCTCTCTTGCCCTGCCTCTGTTTCCTGCCTCAAACCAGCTGCACCTCCCGAAGACATTTCTGACCAGACTGCATCTCTCAATGTGCACAGGTGTCAGTGCCTATGTGCACATCTGTTTCTTTGCATATATTTTACCAGGTGTAGGGTTTGACACTCCAGCTTCTGTGGGGTGACAGCTGCAGCTGGAAACACACATGCAGTGCAGCAGCCATTCCTGCTTGTATCCCTTGTGTGTTTTTCTCCTGAGGCTGAAGGGGTCCATGAGGAACCTCAGATCATACCATTGGTTCCCAGACAGTGATCTGTGGGCAGCATGGCCATCTGAGGCAATCTGTAGCTCCCCTGAAGTCAGGTCTCATTTGCTGTGTAAGGATTCTGTAAGGACTGGGGCTATATGGATTTTTGAGAGGTAACACAGCAGCCTACATCACATTGTTTGGGTACAATTGCTTTACATTTATGCTGTTGCCAAATATAGATCCATACATTCATCAGCAAGAAATCAGGCAGAGAGTTCATTTTTCTCTCCTGGCCCTTTCATACTCATTTCTACTGACCCATCATCTTTCTCTTCCCAGCAGTCATTTTTTGTCTCCTGATCACATTTGATCACTCTTTTTTTCAATCCGTTTTCCTTTTGATTTCCCTTTACAGAAACATGTGTACTCTGACATTGCAGATAACTACTGCAATCCCAACAGTCTGAGCACTGCTTTTTCTGTCTCTGAACTTGTGAACCATATTAAAAATTCAGGATTTATTGCAGTTATTTCAAGAATTCCTGACAGACAGATCAGCACTATTTCAGAGGAAATAACTTCTCTATAGTCAGCCTGTCCTGTATTCCCTTTGGCACTCTCTGGGCTTGAGAATATTAAAAGCAAAAGAAAAATGCCTCACAGGTAAAGGGGATTAATGAGACTGCGTGTCTTTTAAGCATGCATGGAAACCACATGCAATTGAATACTGGTACCTTCTCATTAGCCCTAAGCAAATCTATTTTGAGAATATTCCCCTTGGAGTAACTAGGTGAATTCCTCCCATAACATCACAGACAGCTTCTTAAACCCATAAAGGTCTTTTATGGCTTATTACAGCTCGGGCAGACAGTTTGCAATTACTCTGGATTGCCTCTGTAGAGTGTGGCAGAGGAGCGTGTACCTTTATTTAATGGTGAACTGTGATAGTTGTATTGGGTTGCAGACAGCTCCTCACACTGGGAAGGTGGCTGACAGTGCTCAAAAAAACTGTCATTTAGGTGTCCTTCTCTCTCCTCTGTAGACCTGCTCCTATAGGTCACAGCTTCCCCCTTATCTCACAGAGAGGATCAGCAGTGCATCTCAGAGTGGAAGCACCAGCATCCTATTTCCAAGCCTGTGTTTATTTCTTGCCAGGTGATCAGTGGGAAGGTAGAAGAACTCAAGTCCAATCAGACCACCAAAGAGGCCTGCCTAAGTGTCCAGGAGATATGCTCACATCTTAGATACTGACTTGGGATCTTGAGCTGCATTTTTGACATAATGACCTGCAAGAGCAGCTCCTGACACATGAGCACCATATCTAGAGCTAAGAAATTGACAGATTGAATGTGCTGACCACATGTGCTTCTACTGTCTTGTGGCAATTTGCTGAGATTGGGGGTTTTCTCAAGTAATGAACATCCACTTTTGTGGCAATCTGATATGAATAGTTCTGTGTCTGCTTTCCTGGTAATGACTGAGTACTAAGAAGCTCTTTTTCTCAACTGTTTTCTACTGATGAGCCTAAATTAGTCCTGTCTGAGCCCTGTCACAGGGCTGGCAGGGCCAGCTCCAAGACTGGTTCAAGCTCTGATTGTGAGCAGGAGGAACCCAACCACACAGTTATGCTGCACTGCATGATACCTTTTCTGACTGTGCTCTATTAAGGGGCAACACATCAACTGCACAATCCTCCCTATCCCCTGCTAGTTCTGAGTTAATGTGAACATTTCTATGCCATGAAGCCACCTCAGAGACATTCTCCAGGCCTGACTGCACCAATGAGATGATATTCAAATACAAGGTTAAGTGGGATCTCTCTGGTACTTGGCACAGGAATTGCCGAGTGAATGCTCTTCAGTTTTGTCAACAAAAAAAATTGGAGTTTACTGAAATGAATTTAGTTTCTCGAATTTGAAACTGCCTCTAATAACCATTTTGATCAGAGAAAAATTATCATCAATGAAATCTATGTCTAATTTTTATGTATGGTTTTTATCAAGTGCTTGAAAAGTGATTGCTTTTTAGCTGGAAATTAATTTGAGGCATGTGATGTATTTGAAATGTTGATTAGGTAGCAGGTGCCTCTTTGCCCTTGCTGTGCACTGCTCTGTTAATGGCACTGGTTCAGGCTTTCTGCTGTTTCTGCAGGTAGAATTCATGCTGTCTTATGCCACAGAGGCAGAATTTTCTGAAGAAGGAAGCATGGAGAGAAGTCATCCTGTGCTGCTCACAGTGGGGAGGACACAAGCACCCATGGGAGTATGAATTGTGCTGGGCAAATCTGAGTCTCCAGTTTTTCATGTTAAGAGGAGAAGGTATTTTGACCTTTCCTTCACTATTACTTGTCCCACTCTGTGTTCACAATTGTAACTCTGGTGACAGAGAAAAATGGTGAGTTTGAATCTTCATTTTTCTGACTATGTTGGCACCATTTGGTACTATCAGTTAAATCTGTTTTTTTGGTGATTGCAGCTGTGGATGCTTTACCACTTTCTGTTTAGTTTACATTATCATAACGCATATCTTGCCTGACAGAGCCCCAGTTGGCTGTGGATGGTACATTCAAGCTTTCTGTGTTGAAAGTAGCAAAGACAGAAGAGCAACAAGCACCAGGGAGACAAACTCAGGACAGGGGAAGAGAGAGGTCAGCAACTGTATTGGGCCAACCAGTAAGGAGGTGTAAGAGAAGAAAGTCCTTGGACACAGCAATCAGTGCTGAGTTGAATAAGACTCATGTAGGAGACATTTGCTGAATGCAACTGCCATCCTGGCGTTCATCTCATCTTGCACTTTTAAATCCATCTGTGAGTTAAGCTTTTATGTTGTTGTCAGACTGATGAACAGATATGTGCACATTGTGTTACCAGGCCAACTTTGTGCTGCCTGTGAAATAACAGCAGGCTCTGTCCCTTCCTATGAAGGGGAGATTTTGAATTGGTTGGGCTCTTAGAGCTGGATTATTGCAGGAGTTACCAACCGTGTTATCTCCCACATGCAGCTGATACGGGATGCAGCAGCTCACAGTTTTTTTGGGCACTGAGTTGTTTCAACACAATGTTACTATTTTCAAGACTCTATGCTGGCTTCTGGTGAAATTTTGTGTGAAGTTCAAAATCCTGAAACTAGTATAGAATAAGCTGGATGTTACGCTGCTTCCCTTTGCTGTCTGGTAGCAGATCCCCTCACTGCTCAGCAAAATCCTAATTATTATTTCAACAGTATGTGGAAGGAGAGGGTGTCTGCTGCTTGAGCAGTGTCTGGTCAAGGACATTCACAGTGCAAAAGAGGATAACAATGAAGACACAAGCCAAAGGACACAGAGACCCAAATCTAACCAACAACCAGCTGTGAGAGTCAGTCACACTGATTGAGAACAATATGGGGATATAATAGCTTTATTTTGGTAAGATTGTCTTGTTCAGGACCTTGTCAAGTAGGATGATTAGGAAAAGGGGGAAGCCCTAAATCAAATAAATAGGGACTCCATGCAATGGAAAAAAATACAAAAAAAGAACCTTAATGCAAGAAATTTACCAAACAGAAGAAATTGCTGAAAAAAAATACTTGTAGAGAAAGCCGTGGCAGCCTGGAACTGTGAGTCTGGAAACTGAAACAGTCCTGAAAATGCCATTGGTTTCTTGGTAGTGCATCCAGGGTATCTACACATTGGAGATCTGGAAAGAGGCAGGATAAATTATGGTCCCTCCTTCTCTTTGTGTGATGTACTAATGCTCCCTGCACATTGCTTCCATTTCATAGAATCATAGGGTTGGAAGGAACCTTCAAAGGCCATCTAACCCATGCTCCCTGCAGAAAGCTTGGTACTGACCCAGCATCTAAAATTACAGCAGCTGAAGTACTATAGCACTCATCCATTACTATCCCAAAATATCTCGGGAAGGGGAAAAAGTTCAACATGCTGTCAGTATGCTCAGACAGAAGAGTAGCTTATACCCTAGAATTGCTCTAACTTTCTTTCTTCTGGATTTAAAAAAAAAAAAATGTTTTCTTTTGTCATTTTAACAGTAAGAAAAATCATCAAAAGATAACTCTGAAAGACACATTTAGAAGGGAAAAGACAAAGTTACTCTCCTATCTTCCTTGCCTCTGTCAGCAATTAATTCAGCTTCTAAAACCAAAACAAATTAGAACCAAGAATGGGGAGAAGTCAGAAGCAGTGTTGCCCTCTAAAGTAAAACTTGTATCTATTCCTTAAGTCTTGTCAAAACTAGAATTCACAAGCTGTTATCCCTGCTCACTTAGGTACAGCAATACCATCCTCTTCATGTGGAAAGGGTTTTCAATATCATGGGGGAAATAACAATTCTGGCAGAATAGGTACTTCCACATCCAGAAGATGCATCAGCAGTAAGTTTATAGTGATAAAACCACATCAGATTATAAGAAAACCACCCTGGTCTAGTTCTAAGTCTTTCTGATGTAATTGCTTTGGGAACTGAAAGCAAGGAAAGACAAACATTATTCTAAATATTTTCTGACAGGAAAGGTTTCTAATCATTCAGGAGAAGAGACAGGCATCACCACCTCAGATTATGCAGTTTCCAAGCAATCACAACAACCCACCAGGGAAGAGAAGTCATTTTCCCAAGAAAGGCACCTGAACATCTTCTCATCATTTAGCATGTACCACTACATTTCCAGATTTCTCTGGTAAAGAATGCTGATGAACTTCCCAGACTACTTGTACATAAGAAAGAAATTCTTTACAGTGAGGGTGGTGAAACACTGGAAGAGGTTGCCCAGAGAGGTTGTGGATGTCCCCTCTCTGGAGGTGTTCAAGGCCAGGCTTGACATGGCACTGAGCAGCCTAATCTAGTGGGAGGTGTCCCTGCCTATGGCAGGGGGGTTGGAACTCGATGATCTTTAAAATCCCTTCCAACCTGAATTATTCTATGATTAACTGCAGCAGGAGTTCTGATAAGATGCTGAATGGAAATAAACCTCCTGTTTTGAGCTCCCTATAGCCTAAAATGACCATGGCCATAAATGAGAGGAGATCTGGAGGCAGAGGCATCTCTTTGTGTGCACTTCTGCTGCTTCTGCTTGGAAACAGATCAGAATGTCCTGCAAAATTCATGCTTTCCTCACATGCAGAACCACTGAGCAGCAGGTGAGGAACAGAGCCCAGTTTCCTGAACTGTGGGGGTCCGTAGTCCAGCTGATACCCTCCACAGTTTCTTCTACAGGGAGTTTGTCCACAATGAGAAGAATAATAAAAATACATGAGTTTTATTGTGCTGGTTGTAGAGGAGAGGCAGTTTGTTTTAATTCTGGGGTATGTTACCTTTTAAGTAGTAAATTTCTGTGAGGTGGCAAACTGAGTGAGGAGAAATGTGTTGCTATTTAAAGCTTTCCAAGACTATCAGACTCAGACAGTGAGAAGAGTTCTGAGAAGAAAATCAACTTACAAATTATAGCAATTCCACATTAGAACAGGCGTAGAGAGAGGATAGAGATAGGGCTTGTCATTTGACTGCCTCATGGAGCAGGAAATAGAAGAGCTTGCAGGCATCAAAGCCCTTTATATAAGATGAAAAGCACAACCCTTTTACCTAACTTTCTGATGGTTAATGTTATCACCCTCTTCACAGCCCACCTTGGATATATTCTTAAATCATTATAGGTATTACTCGTATTTAAACAATCCTTTTCCTTAAACATTTTACATGTTTTGGATGCAAGAGAGGCTCTCCTAAGCCTCAGATGTTGGCATCCCAGCTTCTCAGCAGTGTCAGAAACAAGCAGATTCATTCAGTAGCAGGTCTTTGCACTGGGGAAAGACTGAACAGCATTTTTTAAACTCTTTACAAAGCAGCAGCTGTTCCTTCTGAATCTTCCAGCCTGAGCTACAGGGGAAACTTCTTTATCTCATATTCTGGCCTACTATCCAAGACAGCAAAAAAGGTTCCAAAGGTCCTGCTTCTTTGATATCAGGAATACAAGGATGGGTTTTTTTCCCTTTCTGGCTGATGGCTTTGCTCTTTGTGAGTGTAAGCTAGTGCTTTACACGAATTGGAGCCACCAAGAGCCACGTAAACATAGTCGTGATGACACTGACAAGGCTGAAAGTTCAATGAGGTGAAATAAAGGGGTAGTACTGGGATTCTTTTGTGTGTCTCAGCAGAGAAATGAAGTGGTGCTCGAAACATCTAATGACAGTTTCTGTATCAACACCATGCAGTTAAAATGTTATTGCATCAGGTGTACCAATGAACTAGACTGCTGCAGCCCAGGCCCATTAGTGTTTTTATCTTTAGAAGAAAACAAACCAAAAGAAAAGTGTGATGGTTGTGGTGTTTCAGTTTCTGTAACAATAGAGTTAAGAAAGTGGGGAAAACACTCAAGCAAATGGTAAATCCGAATTTTACTCACAGGCAGTGCAGAAGAAAAAAATACAAAAAAGCAGAAAGCATTCTGGTACCTTCCCTGCTACTAGTGCAGACCTGAAATTGCTTGTTGGTTTTTTTTATGTTTTCTGAAGGTATCTTCAGATATTTTTAGACTTTCAAGAATCTAAGTGTGTCAGGGCCCCTTCAGCAGTATTAAGTGATGTACAGATGTTAAAACAAAAAGCCTGTAGCATGGATTCTCAGTAAATTCAGACATTCAGAGGCTGGATTAAGGAAGACTTAAAATGACCATGAAAATGTTTTCATTATACTTGCCTGTTTCAGTCCCTGTTCATATTCTCTGTGCTCTTTGCTTTGTGGTGCTAACAATACACTCAAATGACCAGGTTGTTGTAAATTACTGTTGCAGAGATTGGTGAATTACATGCTGAGAACTGTGGTTTTTTTGTAAGGGTGTTTTCTTGCTAGGAGTAGAGTGGAAAGTGGTCATGTTTTTGTTACAGAGATGATCTGGGTAAGATGATCCCTGTAAAAAATTGCTGAAGATATGTACCTTATACCTTAGGTGACAAGAAGGCATATCTTCTGTCAGGTTCACTTGCTTTTTTGGGCACTCAGAAAGAGCTTCCCGCAATTGCAGAGACGTGTGGGTGAAGACAGTTTCATTTTGGCTGAGTTGCTATAGGGATTCTGCAGCTGGAGCTGCAGGAGAGCAGGTTGTCACTTGCCATTAGCTTTGTTTTTATCCTTCGGGCCAGTACATGTCTCAAGAGTGCCTGGTTAACTCCTTTGCTGCTGACGTGGGCAAGGACAAGCAGCTGAGGAAGACAGCCTGCAAGATGGAATTTGTGGCTTATCAAAGACTGAAAGTAAGAAATGTTAAAGCTTTAATAAGGATTCATCAGTCAGTGCACTTCTGGCTGGAAAGCCTGACTAGAAAGTACAGGATACTGCAATTATTCCATTTTCACCTGATAGTGTATCTTATTAAGGCACTGTTGATTTCACAAGCTTCATTCTATGGGAGAAATCCTCCTTCAGCTGTCTTAGCATAGCTTCCCTTCAAAGGAACCTCCTCCATTTGGGTGTATCATACAAAATTTGGGAAGATATTTAGCAAACAAGTCATGCTGCCATATGCAAAAGCTCATCTGAATTGCTGCATATTGGCTTTTGAAATACAGATTGCCCATTAGCAGTAAGAATGGAGGAAGCTGAAGGAAACTGGAAATGTATTGCAGGCTACAGTGACCAATGGCGAGGATCCACTCTCTCTTAAGACCATGAACAGGACTGAAATAGCAAAATCTTAGCAAAGAGATGAGAGGATAATTCAGGAATTTGGTGTCCACAGATTGTAAGGGACAGCAGTACCTCTTCAACCTGCCCATTCTTAAGGTAGACTCTAAGCCTTCTAGTACCTGAAGGAGACCTACAAAAAAGATGGGGAGTTTTTACAAAGCCATGTAGTGACAGGATGAAGGGTAGTGGCATCACTTTGGAAGAGGGCAGATTTAGATTAGACACCAGGAAGAAATTTTGCAAGATACTAGGTAGTGAGACACTGAAACAGGTTTTGCCTGGGGAAGTTGTGGATGTCCCATCCATGGAGGTATTCCAGGCCAGGCTAGATGGAGCTTTAAGCAACCTGGTCTGGTGGTGGGAGGTGTCCCTGCCCATGGCAGGGGGTTGACAATGGGTGATGTTCAAGGTCCCTTTGAACCTTTACAATTCCATGAAAATTTAGCTTCCAGGTATACTCCAGGATGTGTTTTCCTCCCCCATACTTGCTGAGCATAATCTAGGAGACATGCACACAATGTGCTGAAAGAAATATGGCATGTAATTAAATGAAAATGGTTTGGATTGCTTTTTAGCTTACTTGTTTTCTGTTCATTTTAATTGTGTCTGACACTCAGTGCTTTGTGTGTTTCTCCAGAGACTGGAATGCACATGCTGGACATACCATGGATAACAAAACCTAGAACTGAAGAAATGCCTTTGTGGCAGAGAAATCCCAAAGAAGAGGGACAAAACTGCAAGTACTTTGACATGAAAGTAATGCCTTGTTAATTACTCTGTTTGGCTTGTGCCCAATCCCAGTCTATATGGAGACATGAGTAAACTCATTTTGGCACACGGTGCACTTGTCTAAGTGGTAAAACAAACACAATTTTCAGTGATCCTTCTCATATGAATGCTAAACTGATCTCTTGGGAAATAGCCTTTTCTTCTTCTAAGCCAATGTAAAAGGAAGCAAAACAGGCAGAAGGCAGGAGCTCTGAGCAGCCTCCAGCCCAAACACAGACAAAAGGAATGGAGAATCCGGTGAAGGTCCTTGGCAGGATGGGAGGAGAGGAGGCAGTGCTGATACTAATCAATGTTTTTAGCAAGTTGCAGAGTGCATACTACAAAACCCAAGGAGGATAGTAAATTCTTTTTAAAGACAGTTTTAACACTTAATGGAAACAGTAAAACAAGCTCTGGTGAGTTCAATGATTCAAAAAGGCATTGTGAAATGGCTCCTCTTTGCCTGTCTGCCCCAGAACAGCCTGCCCTCCCCACACTCTCATTTCAAATCTAATGAAGACCTGTATGTCTAAGTAAGAGAGGCTAGAATCCAAACGTAAGGATTCTGCTTTTTCCATCATTAAGAAGCTGTATGTTCTTCTGTCAGAGCCCTTACCTTTGCGTGAATGGCTGGTATTAGTTACCACAGAAGTGATACAGTAGAAGCATGAATATTAGTCTTTCTTGTACTGCACATACTTCGTGCTGGCTTCTTCACACAAGGCTTAGCAACTGATAAGCTAAAAAATCAAATGTTTTTCCCTGAGGCTATCACCTGCAGTAATTAAATCAAACATGCACAGGAGTTACACAGGGGTTTTGACAATGCATTTGAAACCACTTCAAATATGGGGTGATGTTCAGGCTCATCATTTGTTTTCCAGTAGTGGTTTATTCCATTGCAGTTTGCTCAGTCCTGCAAAGATTAAATCATCCTGGTGGCATTAAAGCATATGTTTTCAGTGTGAGAATAGATCTAACTAAAATGAAACCTATACTTGTTCATTTGCTAGTCTGTAGCCAGCTTTCCTAGGTTGAAGTCCTAGAGCAAGGAGAAAGGAACAGGGAAAAGCTTTTATGCCCCCTGAATGGTCTGAGCAGCATTCAGGGTGGAAGCAGATTGTTAGCCCCTGAACCCAGCTGGAGCTCCAGTCCTTGAAGGGGTCCTTGAAGGCAATGTAAATGCAGTTTGAAGAAAGAGGATGCAGATCGTTCCAGAGCCTGGAGGTGAACCTGTTTTCCTCCCTCCTCTTAGTATGAGCTCACTTTGGATGAGCTGGCTGAGTTAAATGCTTGGGAGCACAACACTGCATGGTGTGGTATGTTGCCTTCCATCCTCTCTGGATTTGTTCAGGAGGACAGCACTGCAGGCTTGAAAAAGCCAAAGAGTTGCTAGTTGGGCTATCAAGAACCTCATTGTCATGGAAATGACACAATAAGGATGTTGGAGAAGTTATTTCCTCTCCCTGCATAAATGCAGCTCAAGTGAAATATTACCATTCTAAAATCTGACTTGCAAATATTTTTGCTTCAATACTATGCTTTGGAGGTGAATACAAGCTTTGGGGTTACAGCACAAGCACGCAAACAGATTTAATACCAAAGCAATACATGTGAATATTGTTTTAGAGATACACCAGGAAGAAAAAGTGCTTTCTTGAATTAAAGTCTAGTGATGTGATAAAATTCGTCTTTATTTAGGATAACACCCTAGCAAAGGTTGAGAAATATTCCTTTACTTTTCTGTGCTGGAACTGTAGATAAAGGTTCCTCATGTTAGCAGTTAGACTTTATGGAGTCACTGTCTCACACAGTGTGGAAGCTGTGAATTGTTCTTAAGGAAACAGTATGTTCTGGCTTCCAAAAGGCTTTTAAGCTTCTGAGGTTACTAAGGAAGGCATGAAGATTGAACTGCTGGCTTCCACCAGTCCTGGTTTGAGGAGTAACAGAACCAATTTTCTGTTCTTTGATTTCACTTTGCAGTTACATCTCTTCTAAATAACCTCACTCCCTAAAATTAATGGCATGTTTCATACAGTGTCTGCTTCCACCGTGATAAGACTTGATGTTTATAGTTAATGCCAAGGAAGTGGTATGCAGAGAGGCTTCTCTTACACTTACTGCTATAGCAACCAATGTCATTAAATATCTTTTTTGCCTTTTGAAGAGTTAGAAGAGGACAAGTACATAGGGGTTGCCTCTGTGTGGAGCAGAGGACAGTTTTGGTGACCCAAACTATCCAATAAGATATTCCATCCCATCTCACCCCATATCATGCCCAGTATAAAACCTGAGGGATTAGATGACTCAGCCTCTTTCTTTGCTGGCTGGCTTCTAAGGAGGATACTGAGTGTTCGTCTGCCTTTGATCCTAATCTGTGCATTCCTGAATCCAAATTTAGAATCCAGTTCCTATCTGTTTCCACGACCAGTCTGGGTGCCAGTGGCACCCTGGGAGTCCAGTACACTGGTGTGTATGTACTGTGTCTATTTAATTATTTTCTTATTAATGTTATTATCTTTCTCTTAATTTTATTATTAACGTTTCATTAAGGTAGTTGAATTTCTTTTAAACTTTTAAATCACCCTCTCTCTCATTTGGAAGAGAGGTTCAAGATGTTGCTCAGTCCGTGGCCAGCCCATCCCAAATCATGGCACCACCAAAGGACAATTAGGAAACAGGTTACAAACATCAGAAAAATTTATTTTCCTGTTTTGTGACTGGTGGTTCCTACTGGTTGTGTGCAATATGTGACTGCAGGTCTTGAAATGAAGCTTAGCTAGGGTTGCTGCACAGGGACATTAGGATGTTCTTTCAGCCTGTTTTGAACAACCCCATTTCCCTTCTCCACTGACACATTTTTGGCAGCTTGTAGGCACTGCCAAGCCCTGCAAAGCACTGAAGTAGGAGTCAGCAGCAGGAGTCTTATCTTTACTTAGCCATACAGATTCCCTATTTGTTTCTGCTTGCTCCCCCATAGCTTTCTCAATGCTTGGGCAGCTCCAGAGTAGAACTACTACTAAGACATGGCCTCCACCTGGGCTAGCTGCTGGCTAACTATTTCACTCCTGCCTCCTGATCTATACTAATGTATATTTTGGCTAGCAGCAGCAGGCAAAAAGCAGAGCCTCTCTTTCTTTTTAACCTTCTCCTGTCTTCTGGGAATATGCAGCTATTTATAATCAGGCCAGATGTTCCAAGGAGGCTTTCTTGTAGCAAGTATTCATCTTCCATCAATAGCTTTGCAAGCAGAGTCTGGGTTCATCCCTGCAATCTGTAACAAGTTTTCTTATTTCCTGATTTATGTCTTACTGTGTGGAGTCAAGTGTGTTTTTTTAAGCCAATGCTATTCATATAGTGATAGAAGGAAAGGAAAGGGCTCAGGTTTTCAAGCACAGTAGCCCATGGAGCCAAAAGTTTAAGTATCTTAATTTTCACTGCTGCTGCACATGATAAAAGCTTTTAAAACTCCATAAATTTATCTATAAATTAATTAATCTATCTAAAATTAATTTATCTATAGCAAATCAATTTTATTTGTCTCTGATTCTCATAACACCTACAGGAAGTAGTTACAAAAATCCCAGATTTCTTCCATATTTTGCCTTGATGCTTTTTTGAGAGCTCATAAATAAACTGAATTGATACTTATTTTGATGTGAATTTGAAAAATTAAAGCTTTGGCAAAATAGAATCATAGAAAAGTTTGGGTTGGAAGGGACCTTAAAGGTCATCAAGTTCCAACCCCCCTGCCATAGGCAGGGACACCTCCCACTACATCAGGCTGCTCAGTGCCTTGCCCATCCTGGCCTTAAAATAGTTATCATGTATTTCATGTCCTGTTGGCCTGATAGTGTCACATCATGAAAATCTGCTTAAGGAGTCCAGAAAGTAAACTTTCTCCTGATGGATGATGCAGAAATACTTTGGTAGCTAAATTCTGCAGTGGGGGTTTCATTCTTCCTGATTCTGAGACACAGCATCACTCACCAAGTTCAGACTAAGCACAGATAAGAACCTGGTACAATTCTCTGTACCACCCTCCACCCTTGGGTGGGGACAGCAACTCATTGGCCACATCTGGCACTGCAGGGCATAAAGGTGGGACATATAGTTTTTGCCCCACTGTTAAGCCCTTTCAGAAAGATATTGCAGCTTTCTGCTGTGAAAATGACCGAGACATTTCTCATCAAACCTGTCTGATTCACACTCAGAAATCTTGTTTGATTGTTACAGATTTAATATTTTCTAGGTGAAGGCTATTTCACTGCCACACTGTCTGAGCTGTCACCGAAATGAGTTATATCTTCAATTATAGCAACACATGGGATATCACACCTTTTGTTCATACTTAGATTATTATTACATGTTTCATTTCACCCTGAGCTCCAGAAGAAAAATGGAACTTCATCTTATAAAAAGCATTTTGCTATTCTTTTGCTCTAGAACCAGCATCCTTGTTTCTGGGAGAAATTTCTAAAGAGTGTTATAAACTGTTTTACTAGATGTCAGGGTATATCCATACCTATCACAGCAACTCCTGCACACTCTTATTTCTCATTTGATGCTCATCCCTTCAGGATTCTCCATCACAGCACTTTTTTTGCTGTGGGATGTTGTGCTATTCCTAATTCAGCCAGTTATTTGCCTATTAGAAGTAGGGTCATCAGCCTGCAGGATGTCTGCCACTGCCATACATCAGGAGGACTAGGATGGGAAAAGCAGGGAAGATAACTCTAATTACTAATTCCCACTGGAAGAAACAGAAATATGCTAAGCAAGTCCGGGAAATAAGTCTTTTGGATTATTTTGTGAATAAGTGACAACCCACATGTGGTCTGTAGCACTGGGCATTTTTTCCATGTTTGGATTCAAGCATCATTGAAGCAGCTGGGTTTTATTTGCCATGGCAGTCTCAGTGATAATGACAACTGAAAAATTAACAGCTTTGACATAGTAGTTTGTGAATTTCTGGGTTGGAGTAGAGATCAGCATTCTTTTCTGCAGCCATATTTTGATCAAGACACATTCAATATGGTGACTTGATTTATAAGTAATTGATGCAGCTGTTACACCACTTTGCTTTTGATCTTTTAGGAATGAAACAGCATTCAACACATGCAGTGTCTTGAGACATGTAAGCAAATAAAAGTGAGGTATCAGCAGAATCCGTATTGACACAAAGGCAGAGTTTGGCAGCTTCACTAGTTTCACAGAAAAAACACTTAGTGTATTCTAGAAGTTTGAACTCATCATTTGTGATCTCCACAAATTAAAACTCTTTTTACTTATAGTTGGGAGACTTCTTCATGCTAGCATATCAGAAGAAGTATTTTTCTTTCAAATCTTCTCATCTTCTGAATACAAATTTTGCGCTTATCTCTCTTTTCATTCAGCAATACTAACTATCTCTTCAACTCACTCCTCTTCTGTGTGCAAGTAAAAATCACTGCCTTTTTCTTTAAAATCAGTCCTTGGAGCCTGCAAGTCATGCTGGGCTAAAAAGGTTCAGAACTCTTAAAAAACCTGGACTCTTCTTCACTTCCTTGACTTTCTCTGGGAAACATATCCATTTTTCTGGTCACTTGTAACGCAAGCATTATCCTGAATCTCTATTCTGAAATGGTGTCTCCATTCAGCATAGAACTTTTGCATGCACAGCCCATCACCACAGACACCTGTCTCCTCACTCGACAACATGAGATGTTGCCTGCATCTCTGATTAGCTTAGGGTGTCTACCAACACTGTCCTTACAGTCATCACCACCCACACTTGAAAAGGTTTTTATACTCCTTTCTAAGTACCAGAGAGCTACTTCTTTCCAATTCCTGCCTTAACACTGTGTTTTGTTATGATATATGCTAAGGAAAAGGGAGAAAAATGACAGCAATTAGGCTTCTGCTATGCTCTGATTAGGGCTTATTCTGGTGATCAGCCTGATCTGTCTCCAGTCCTTTGGACTGCAACCTCATGCACACAAATAGGAATTGAATATATAGATTATAATATTAAAGTCTGTGATCACATCTTGGAAATAAATAATATTATATGAAGATCTTGGTAAGGTCATCAAAACTAGCCTGTTGATCATGAATTTCTCATGGGAAGCTATAAATTAAGGACCAAACAACTGTGATATCACAGATGGGGAATAACAAACAGAAGCCTGAAAATGGAATATGACATTCAGTGTGTGGTATCAGTGAAATACCACATGTAGTTTCAGAACTGAGAACATCTAGTTTGAGAACTGAGCATCCCTCAGGCCCCATGGGGGAGCAAATGGTGGCTGCTGCCCTTCCCTGCTGGTGTGAAATAGGAGAGTGGGTGGAGTGGGCTGATTGGGAACAGCTGAGGAGGGAAGGAGTCTCCAGTGGAGCCCAGGTGTGGGGGATTTGGGAGAAAATGGGCGGGAAAAGGGTTGGTGTGGGGCAGAAGCAGTAGATGGGGGGAAAAGAGGGGTGTGCGGAACCTGCCTAGAGGCAAACTGAGGGGAAAAATGGAAGGATTTGAGTGTTCACCATGAGGGTGGTGAGACACTGGAACAGGTTGCCCAGAGGATGGGATCTCTGGAGACATCCAAGGCCAGGCTGGATGAGCTCTGAGCAATCTGATCTGTCCCTGCCCATGGCAGGGGGGTTGGAACTAGATGATCTTTAAGGTCTCTTCCAACCCAAACCATTCTATGATTCTATAACTGATTTTTAAATACCTAGTTTTTAAACTAATAACAAGCCAACTAATCTCTTTGCATTTCATGAGCACAGGACATACTCGACCACAAAACCACAGTAGTAAGTAAAAGTGATAGAAAACCATTTCTAGGCTCAGAAATTCTCAAAGCAGCACAGATTTTTCTTTAGATAAAAGATGAGTATAGGGTGTGTAGGTTAAGTGTTAGTATGCTTTCCAGTGTAGTGAAGTTGTTACAGATATTAACAAAGCAGGTGAAAGACATGAAGAAAGAGGTCAGAGCTACCTGGGCATTTATTGCTACCCAAAGGGAAAAAAAGGAAAAAAATCTGTACCTACCAAGGTTTGTGCAGTTTTTTCCTCCAAAGCATGTATTACTTATTGTACTTGAAAGAAGCTAGAACATACTCCTGAAAAATACAATGAAAGATGTTCTATCTAAAACTACCTTGCATTCCTTTGCTCACCAAACAGACACCTTGTAGTTAATACAGTGAACTAGAAATGGGACATTATTACAGTACCCCTGCTAGTGTTAATAAATTATTTTCTGTTAGTATAAACAGGAAATCAATATTTTTCTTACTGTCATTAGTATTAATCAATAATTGATTAGGATTATTATAAACTGTGAGCACCGAGTTTTTCTCCTCTTCACTTATTTAAATGCAAAATTTATTTTCTGAGAGGTTGGCATAAGACTAAAACAGCTGCAGGGCCATGGAAAATAAGCTGAAGAAAAAGTTCAAGCTGAGAAGTAGATAGGATTTCTTATTAGTCCCAGTAAGCAGTCTCAGTAAGTCTGCCCAGGGTGAAATTTATCTGCTTTTTCACTTTTATAGATGAAAATCATGATACTAAAGTTAAGTCCACCAATGTGATGACTCAGTTGCTGCTTCCTCCTGCAGCAGTTAAGAAAATTAACTTAATATCAGCCTTGATATTAAGTTAATTTTCTATTTAAAGATTAAATTCATTTTCAATTCTAAATAAAAAAAAAGGCTTTGGGATCTGTCTCTCATAATTTACTGGGAGATAGCAAAAAACCGCCACAGGAATGAAGCTGAGCATTATACTGCTGTGACTATGAAATAGCAATTGACTCAACAACTTTTAAATTAATACCAACCCCAGATGAAAGAAAACTGGCTCATAATGAATGTTTCAGCAGTTATATGCCCAATTCAAGGAAAGGAAAACTCTCACAACAGATTATGCTCCCTGAAGTTGTGAATCCTGCATCACAGATGATCTCATAGGAGAAAATAAACCCACAAAGTTTAACTTTTCCAGGATGTCACATCCCAGCACAGAAGATTGGTAACTAGAGCAAAGCTGCAAGGCAGGACTATCAGCAGACTCTTCAGTGTACTTCAAGGTATGGAGAAAGATAAATACAGTGTGACTTACCTCTTGGCACTATGGGGAGTTTAATTTCAGTGAAAGCAACTTCAGTGGAATTTACACTGGGATCTAGAAAGCTCCTATGTATGCCTGCAATTGAGAAATAGAGTTGAAGTAGAATTAATTATAAATTATAGAATTAATGAAGTTGTCAAGGGGCCTCTAACCAAGCGCTGCTGTGGACTGCTAATGGTGGCACCCCACTTTAACCAAACTATTCAGTGGCCATGCTACCTTCACCTCATTCCAGCACAGCTACCTGTACTCAGATCCAAGCAGTAAGACCCAGATGCCACAGTTTTGGTTCAGATGTCCCAAAAGAAATTGGGATAACAAGACTTTCACACATCAGAAATGTATTTAGCAACATCAGTGTCAGATGGTTGGACTCAGCCATCTGGAAGGTCCTTTCCAACCTGAATGACTCTATGATTAGTCATTAGCCACTCTCTGAATCTTGCTCTGTGTGTTTAATTGTGGTTAACTTCTTGTTTATCAAGGTGCCCTACCCTGCATCCAATGAAATGAGTAGCCACATCTTTTTCCATGTGACATCTTATGAATGAGAGAATGACAACATCACTACCTCCTAACATGGCAAACAGTTTAGACACAGTTCTACCTTGAAGCATGATGGGGTACAAAATCAAAGTGGAGTGTTGCCTTTATCTGGGGCACTCTTGATTATTTTTAATAACCTTCTGCATAGCTAGCTCCATAAACACAGAAATTCTATAGATGTGGTTGAAATTGGCAAGCAGATACAAAAATGAAGTTGGCAGAAATGTCTGGAGTGATGGAGACATTCATCCACAGATGAAATACAGAACAGGACCATGAGGTGAGCTGCATTAGGAAACTGTACAGCCTGTCTGTGGCACCAAAGTGCTGAGCAATGTGTCTTCACCTCTCATTTCACTGATGGGCATCCTGCTAAATGCTGTAGCAGAGATTTTGGTTCACTGATTTTCCCTGGTGCAGTTGCATACTACAATATTTTAGGAAGTAAGAAAAGTAAGGCATTGAAAATAACATGCTAGAACATCCCCTTAATTTATGACTGATTAATATACAGAAGTATGCTTAGTCTTTTGAAATTTTGCAATGCAAATTGTATCAAGACAGAATTAGGGCAATATGAATACAAGAAGATTGAGTTCCATCTTCACAAGTTAGCTGAGACAAGTACTTTTCTTTTTGAACTCAGGACCCTATATTTAGGTAGCCACATCACTACTTTCTGCAGACAAAGGTCTTTTCAGCCAACAGCGACTGTGTTTTTTCCAGTGATTTCCCTTTGAGCCCGTCACTACACTCTCATAAACCAAATAGCATTGTTTGAAAATTTCACCCTGTCCTGACCCTATCCAGGCTCCTGCAGGGACAAGAAACAAACATACACAAGCAATTTCATTGTCAGTTTGATTCCAGCAGAAAATAGTTTTGCATATAGTTTTGTCCCTGCCTATGGCAGGGGGGTTGGAACTTGATGATCTTTAAGGTCCCTTCCAACCCAAACTATTCTATGATTCTATTCTATAATTCTATATTGTAACATGTATATAAAAGCTCGACACATCTGAGAATAAATACTAAGAATATAAGGTTTTTGTGATGCGTAACTAGAGAAATCTCTAGATGCTTCTTGGAGATTTTTCATGCTTAAGGTTTTCATGCCGCAAAACCTATGCTTCTCACGAATTCTGAAAGAGCATTGATAAGTCACCAGTGCATGTCAGACACATTCTCACAAACAAAAGCAGAACACACACAAATTCCATTTATGGAAAGTAATATAATAATAGAATAGTTTGGGTTGGAAGGGACCTTAAAGATCATCAAGTTCCAACCCCCCCTGCCATAGGCAGGGACATCTCCCACTACATCAGGCTGCTGCTCAGTGCCTTGTCCAGCCTGGCCTTAAATAGCTCCAGAGAGGGGGCATCCACAGCCTCTCTGGGAATCCTGTTCCAGTCTTTCATCACCCTCACTGTAAACAATTTATTTCTTATATCTAGCCTGAATCTACCCCCTTCCAATTTACATCCATTATTTCTAGTCCTTAAGCCATTAAGTCCAAACGAGATGCCTAATTAATTCAGTCTATGTTCAGGCACTGAGGCAAGTAAACCAAGCATCTCCAAGTGGAAATAATATTGGCTAGAAGTGGCATCATTTTGGTATAACTTTCACAACCTGAATATATAATGATAAGTACAATGTTTGATTATGTACCTGTAGTGACATTCATCTCCCTCCTGATTTATGAGGACTGTAATGTAACTTACAAAACCTCAGCAGTTCTGTATGCAAAAAATTATATGAGCTTGGTAAAGCATTCTCCACGAGGAGTATATACATTATTGCGATCTGTTACATACAACCCTAAACAAATACAAATACTAATTAATACAGTGATTGAACTGAGGATGTTAGTGCTAGGACATCATTTTCCCTGAAAAATAAAGTGGAAAATTAATAGTGCCTAGAGTTAATGTATATGTAAATAAGCTATCCCCAGTATGATTTGACTTTGTTTATTGGCAGCTTGAGGAAAGATTTTATTCTCTCTCATTCACCTCTATCAGAGTGCTCCCCTTGGAACCTAAATTCTGAAAGTAAACTGTCATGATACTCCATAAAAGCTCTGTCTGGGGTAGCAGCTGAAATTTTATCAGTATCTGGTTTTGGTAATGTATTTATCAAATCTCATTTGGATTTCTCTGACTCTAGATGGTTCACCACATATATCTGTCTGCAAAATCCTCTGCATTAGACACCATGGGAGTATTTCATCCATAGAATTACTGTTTTTCATGTTAATGAGTTATAAATGAGAGCTTAATTACTACTAATTGCTTGAAAATCCACTGTTGGTGATTATAATCACTAAGAATTAGATTGTTAAACATTCATCATTGTCTATCTTTAGCAAACTTAATGAGAAACTATGGATCAGATCCTTAGTTTCCAATTCTACTGCAAAGTGCTCATGGAAGAGAACCTCTTCCCACCACTGGGAAGAGCACTGACACAGGGGCTGAGAGGGAGACCACAGAAATGTGAAGGGAATATATTGCACTCCCACAATCTACAGTCCACAGAGTTGATCCCAGGGTCTCTTTCTTCTTGATATAACTCAGTGTCCTTTAGTCCAAATTTTCTACTTACAAAGCTTAACTAGCTTCCTTATTTTGGTATCAGGAGAATGAGCAGGTGATTAGATACTCTGAAGACATCTAATAACTTCTTACAAGAGCAATCCAGATTGATCTATCCCTGAGCTACTTCAGTTAACATTAAGTAATAACTATTAGGTTTCTGGTGGCATTTAAATTACCACCTTTCTACAGCTGAAGCACAAGTGACCTTCCCAGAATGGCCAGCAGCAGGGTAGGTGTACTTCAGACTGACTGAAGTCGAACATACCTTTGTTCTTCTAATGTTCTTTCGTATGTATTCAATTAGGCATTTTTAAAGGAACACACTTGCAAACTCATAACAACTGGAATGGCAGATTTAAATATTAAGGCACTGACTGTTATTAGTGCATTTTATTGAAATTTGTGTTCCTCCTTTCTGCAGAATTGCATTTTAAATATTTGCACTGTTACAACTGTTTCCTTCAGCTTAAGCAGCTCTTCACTCCTTTGGTGTTTATTCTTCAACAAGGCTCAAATCCCACCTTATTCAGAATGTATTCAACAGCCATTAATAGACATAGCTAATCCATCTTAGAAGTGATCTTTTCTCTTGCATTATTTAAGGGTAGTTCCTCTACCACAGTGTGCACAATGAACCAGTTGAGATCTCTTCATCCACTCTGAAGAAAAATTAGCCAGTTTATATTTTAAATTATGTCTACCTGGGAGTTTAAATTAAATGAAAGACTTGTGTAGAGGTGTATAATGACACTATCCTTCCCACTGGCTGGGCTGAAAGCTGAATCATCCAACAAGGTAGGTTAAGAAATTACTGCACTGCTTTTCTTATCTCTGTGATGCTTTCAAGAGAACATTTTCCCAGAGCAATAATTTCTTATCTTCCTGGTATTTGTGAGAGTGCCCTTTTCTGCACCCCTGCCAGCTTGAATTGACATTTTTTGAATAGGATGAGAGTACTAAGTAATACAAAGAGTCCTAAGGTGTCGTCTCAATAGCATCCTGCACAATGGCATCTCTGGTAAAATGTCTCTTGGAAAGACTGCCAGAAATACAAGTTATTACATTCATACAAAATGTTTCATACTGCATATATTCTATATACATAATTCTTTTACAGAGCCTACATAGGACTGGCATGTGTTCTCTTCAGTTCTATGGATATTTATATATGCATACACAGAACTACATACATAGGTAACAGTATTTAATGCTATAATTCACAGAATTGAGGCAACATATATTTAATGCTGTGCCTTAGTGACCCCAGCAGCAAACTGGACCATCCATGCTCCTACAGAATATTTGTTTAAAGTGAATACTTGTTTAAACACTGATTTTTCATTTTAGGATTGCTCCTCAACTCAAAGCTAATTTTCAGATTTGCTCAGTAGTAACCATAGAAAGCACAAATTCAAAATTAAAATTCTAATTGCTTTCAGAGTATTTCCTTTCAGCTCCCGCTTTGACTATACAAATGTAGAACTTTCTGAGTCTCCTTGCAATTAATATATTTGCCTTTTTCTCAAATGTGGCTTATCTGCAGGCAGGGTGATCTGCCACAACACACTCCATGGTTTCAAGAGCTTTGAGAAAGTATTTCACTTTTCTGGAAGAAGAGGTATTGATACAACAGTTTAAAACATACATATTATTTCAAATTAAGATTTTTTTAACAAGCAAAGAAGTAGAATCATAGAACAGTTTGGGTTGGAAGGGACCTTAAAGATCATCGAGTTCCAAGGAGCTTGAATTAGTAATACTACAGTTTTTGCCCACACATACCCAAACTCAGTAATATTTTAAATATATTTAACAATATAATAATAATAATATATATATTATTATTACATAATATATTATGGTTTTTATATACTATTATATATTTTTATATTTTATACATATACCTATATATAAAATATTATTATGCAGAACTGTGATAAATCACAGACCAATTTAAAAACACAGCTGTACAGAAATTGGCAGATATAACCATAGATCAGAATCAGCTCCATCTTTTTCTGCTTCTCTTTTCCTATTTCCATTCATAATGATTTTGGGCCATTAATTTGCAATACACAATTATAGATGTGAAATTCTGTTTAGGCCAGGCCATGATTGTGAATGCACTCTTACACATACAAAACACTGTGAAAAAGCAATCATGCTTGAGTAACATAGCATTTATTTACATATTTAGTAGTTCACCCAGCTCAGACTACAGCAGGAAGGTATCACTTTAGCTTTCATAACCCAGCATGCAGTTATTTTGATTATCTAATACATAGTACTGTTTACATCTAACTTTCACTGTAAGTTATGCACTGTAAGGTATCACTTCAACTTTCATATCTCTCTAATATATTGTACTGTTTACGTGTAACTTTAAGTTAAACATCCTGTTGTGTTTTTAGGGGTAGATTTAGACTCGACATAAGAAAGAAATTCTTTACAGTGAGGGTGGTGAAACACTGGAACACGTTGCCCAGAGAGGTTGTGGATGCCCCTTCTCTGGAGGTGTTCAAGACCAGGCTGGACAAGGCACCGAGCAGCCTGATGTAGTGGGAGGTGTCCCTGCCTATGGTAGGGGGGGTTGGAACTCGATGATCTTTAAGGTCCCTTCCAACCCAAACTATTCTATGATTCTACGATTCTGTGTCTGCACCCACGCCTTCAAGTGATGTTAAAGCACGTGTTATGTTACCTGTAGATTTTCTTTTCCTCTTCTTTTTTACAGATGTGAAGAGATAACCTGGGGCCATACCTGGCATCTTCCAGCAGCCACAGCGCAACCGCCCACCTCCCCTCACAACCTTCCCGCCCTTTGCCGCCCCGCCCTCCACAGGCCCGACCCATCCCCACGGCGCCTGCGCGCGGCCTCCGCGCCTGCGCAGTGCGCACGAAAGGCGGTGCTGGTTCTATGCACATGCGCGGCGGGAGCCCGCAGCAGCCGGTACGCGGGTAGTGTGGGTGTGTGTGGAATCGGGATGAAGTTGCTGAATGGTGGGGATGTTGTGCGGTTTTTATGGGGCTTTGTCGAGGGGAGGGAGGAGCGAGGTGGTGGAGAGTGTCTGCTCATCGTGCGTTCAGGCTGGGTTCTCCTGCGGGGTCCTTCCTGGGCTCCGCCACAGACGCGTGACTGACTGAGGGGCTCTAAGCCCGGCCTTAAATCCGGGCCCCGTTTGCAGGGGCTGTCGTTCCTCTTGTCCCTGTGGGGCGAGGGGTTTCGTAGAGCAAACGCTGTGAGGCTCTCCAGTTCTGCCAGCTTTCGTATTAAAGACTGGAAAGACATTCCAAGAGTATTAGGACCAATGCACTCAGAGTTGCTGGTGAACCATAAGGTCTAGCCATGAAGTCTAACTTACTGCGATTTTGGTATCCTGACATGGATTCAACTTCAGATTGTTTTTAGTTTCTCCTGATATGGCTGGAATCACAGAGACAACCTCCTCTATCCAGCATTCCTGGCCGGGAACATCCAAAATTCAAACTTGGGCTGGTGGTAGCCCTTGGGTGTGCATTGCCTTTTAATCTGGGACCACCTCCTCTATGTAGCCTTCCTGGACAGGAACATCCAAACTTCAGACTTGGGCTGGTGGTAGCCCTTGTATCACCATTGCCTTTTAATCTAAAGTAATTTTCTCATGAACACATTGCTCTAAGCACCCTTCCTCTCGTCAGCTTTAGGATGGGATCCCTAGGAAGACTAAGGCACATATATATTGTCAGCAATAGAGATGTAGATTTTCACCTAGTGGCTTAAATGGGTTTAGTATAACTTAACACGTGCTAGGTTGTTAGAGAAGCAAACTGGGTTTTTAGATTGAGCCTTCAACTCAGCTGACTGGAACTTTTGTAATAAGTTTTTTAACTTTTTATTTTGAGAATTTATCCAATTCCAGATTTAAGTAGTGATCCAGAATTCCATGCAAACTTTTCAGCCTTTTCTAAAGATCTTTCCCTTCTAATTTGTCTTCTATTTGGAGACTACTGTCTAATTTTTTTTTTTCTTCTCTTGTTATTTTTTCCTATCTAATTTTTGGAGAGTAGCATTAAGCTATTAAATTTCTTTGGTCTTCATTCCATTTTGAGTACATGACAGAATATTAGAGTGAACAGACCGATTCAAAGCTGATCTGATGAAATGATATGAGAATATTTGCATGGGAAATAATTTGCCTGATCCATATGATTGTGTTTATTGTTTTCAGTAGCTTCATTACTCTGATTTGTCATTATGGATTTGACTTGTTTATTTTTCAGGTTGCTTTAGTCCTACAGTTTCTTGTAGTCTGTGTTAGCTGTGATATGTTTACTTACAAATACATGTAATTTGAAGTGTTGAGCTTCATTCATTATACTGGAATTATTACTGTTATTTGGAGTATAATTCTTTTCCCTTATTAATGTTTCTACAAACTCAATACTTAATTCAGAAAACAATGAAGGCAAAGTGTAAAAATAGAAGAAATAATCTTTCCTCAAACTTAATTATGAAAATACTTCATAGAGATTGGTCCAAAAATTACTTGTATTTAGTATTTGCATAAATATGGTTGTATTTATGCACCTACTTTGGGCACAGTTGCTTCCCTGTCATACAGTCCAGTATTGCTTGTTCCAAACTTTAGTTTTGGGTGTCAATCATTTTGCAAAATCAGAATCCAGCTCATGAGGTTACTTAATTTCTTTCTCTGATGTCCTCCTTATTACAAACAAATCCAGTTTTGGAAGATCCAAAGTAGTACTTTTGACTGAGATGTTTTTCCATGTTCTATCACTAAAATCCAGATTTCCCAGTGTTCAGCCAATCAAGACCTTCAGTCTTCCTTGATTAGTCCTTCTTATCTAAAAGGTAGACTGTAATTATTACTGCAGATTTTTCTGACTAGTTTGGGCTTCTGCTATTTTTAAAGAGTATTTCTAGTCTTGCCATCAGCTGAATTTTCTTCATATACTTCTGCTTTCAAGCTGAGGTAGGGATTTCTGTTAACACATGAAGACCTGTTATTTTGTCATCCTGATCTTTCCTTGTGCCTTACCTCTTCTCCATTATTTGTAAATCCTAGTTTATTTGCTGTCCAGGGAGGTGATGGTCTGTCACTAACTTTCTTTATTTTATTCCTTTGCTATTTTAAAGTGTACATAAAACTAAACTAAATCTGTATTTCACCAGTTAATTAAGCTATGACTATTCTATGTTTTATTAATTTACTTATGACCTCTATGCTTTTCTCTTTTCATTTGATTTTTAGATTCTCTGTGATGTGAAAATGTGTAATGCCTTGTATAGTAATACTCAATTTTGATGAAGTTTCTTAAGTCTGCTGTGATTATACCATTATTCTGGGCTAGAGTGTCTGTTTAGATTTATGTAAATTGCTCTTAATTTTCTTCCTTTATGTATATGAGAGCAAATTATAATTAAAACACTTTTTTTTCCAGGTCACTTTATTTCTTGTCTCTGCACCTCAGATGGCACGTGCATGTTTAGGTGACTAACTACAAGGACAGCAAGATGCCTAATCTTGAACATCCAGCATACCCAGCAGCTACACTGCTTCACTTAGAAAGTCTGGTGCCGTGTCGAGAGTCACAAGTGTCTCTGTTGCTGTCAATATTTGGAGAGGTAAGCTTGTATAACTTACGTTTGAACAGAACAATGAAATTCTGCTATCTCAGAGGGGAGAGTATCAACCTAAGGGCATTTTTGTGGTGTCATTTGAACATACATTGCTTATCTCTTTTTTTGTGTGTTACTTGTCTTAATGGTTAGCAGCTAGCTTTCAATCTTCAAACTCACTATAATCTGTTGTGCTGAAGGACCCAAACAGTTACTCCTCTTTATGCCTCACTGTCTCTGAGGCTGGGCTTCCCCATTGCTCTCTCTCATCTTTGCCTTTTAGTATGAGTTTTCTGTCTGTCTTCTTCCCTGGTCTAAAGTTCTGGGGCATTTCTTTTTTCAGCATCAGTGAAGAAGTTTAGTTTGGTTTTAACTTGCTAATCTCATGCCTGCATGCATGAATTTTAAGTACATGAAACTGGTCAGATTCTTACTGAAATCTGTCTGATTCTTGGTTCTGTTATTGGTTATAGGATTTGGCAATTTGTCTTGTTAAGTGATTCTATTACTGCTTGGCAAAGCAGGTTTTTACCTGCAAAATAAAAGCCAGTTGATATATCAACTCACATTCAGTTAACAAAACAGAAATTGGTACTGTTTCAGGTTCTATCTCTAATTATAGATAATTACATAAAATTGCAGCATTTAAGTTTTATGCATTTATTACTAGAATAGTGACACCAAGACTTCTTAAAAAAACAGATACTTAAATTCTTTTTAAATATGTGGTTTGGAGTTTTGGCATAGCTTGCACTAAAGTGTCTTCATCTTGGATTAACTGAATGTTATTGTTTTTCACAGAGGTTGTCAAATTTGTTTTCTAATTAATTTTTTAAGCCAAGATTCTCAGAAATGAGAAAAAGACAAAGATCAGTACCTGTTCAGAATGAAATACAAAGAGCAAGTTAATTGTTTTTAGTGCAATTTAAAAAAAATAATCCACAATATATACTGCATCAGTACCATTAAATAAATATCAAATATTGCCTTGTGAGAGAAGAGTGAGTTCCTTTACCATCTCCTCCACCAAACTATTTAATTCTTTCCCTTTAGGCACAAATGGACAGACAAGCAGTTTGTGGCATTTGTGGTAGTTAGCTCAAAATTTGTGCTTGCTGAGGCATTGTTTTGGTTAATTAACTAATTTTAATTAAGAGCTCTCTGCTTTTCTCTCTTGCTGCTTCTGGGCTTTGTTTGTTTTGCTTTGAGGTTTTTAATTTTTTGCTTTGTTTTTTGTATGAAAAGTGTCACCTCCTGTTACAGCAGATTCATTTCTTTGATAAATCTTTTAAATGTTAAATGTAAAATCAGAATTAAAAAAGCAGCACTTTTTTTTTTCCCTAGCGTCAGCAATTTAGTTTTCCATCCATCTTTATCTATGGACATACATCTAGTGGCAAGACCTATGTGATGCAAACTCTTCTAAATACCTTACAGGTAAGATGCTCACATATTAAATTTAGGAATTATTTGTAGCAACAGATGGTCCCTCAAACTAGCTTCTACTTTCTTAAAATGCATGTTTTCCTTGGCCATTGCTGCCTTCTTGATTCTTCTCCATTTAGTGTGTGATGAATGCATTATTCTTCTCATGAGTGTGCTTAGGATAAGACAGATGTTGGAATCCATGTAGTGGAAACTGCTAAGAATTTTTGTTTTAAATATGTTTTAAATATGTAGCCTTACACTCCTAGGAAAAAGGGACTTCGAACTCTTCCTTTCAACTGCTAAGGAAAAAAAACCTACTTAATGTTGTCCAATGGGATATAGCATATCCTGGATGATTAATTGGAGTTGCTTTGTTTTAATAACCTTAAGCAGGAATGGCTTTATTTTCATTGCAGTGTAGTTTAAGCAGCTGTACTTGAATGATGTATTTAGGTAGTTGTAGTTATACATTCACAGTCCTGTATCGGCAGTTTAGCTTTGCAAGGACCACTTATGTTTCCTAGTGTTTTCCAGAGGTTCTAATGTTCAGTGTAAAAAAAAAGAGTTGGTACCTTACCAGAGACTACAGAATGATGCAAAGAATCTAGCAGAATTGCCAGAAAATGATCTTTTTTTGCCTTATATAGGTTTGTGTACTGATACTGTGTCTTTTATTTATAGACAAATGACCTTATTTTTTCAATATTACTAAATTAGTACCTACAGCTACATTATATGGGTTATTGCACAGTGTATCTCATGCTTTTTTCTTTCACATTCACTGGAAACATCTGATTTCTACAACTGTTCTGCACGGGCAGGCCAATTACACGTGTCTGATATAGAAGCTCACACTTGGTTTGTATTCACTGAATGCCAGAAATGTTCAAGTAATTTTAGGGAGTGTGCTCCTCAGTTACTTACTTTGCAATACAAGTTTGAAAAGTTCCTGTTATCCAGACACTGTGATTTGTAACAAACTATTTTATGACACTGTAATGTGTTAGAATTGCCTAGCTTTTCTTTGATCTGAATGCTATTCAGTTTTCTTTTTATGTATTCCTTGCTATTTTTAAACATAGCTAAAAGACACGGTATATTTCATATGTGAATTCATCAAATCTCTCTTCACTTTGTAGTGTACAATATTTTAACTAAGTGCATAAGCAATCATTCTTGTATGTCAAATTTGTTTGTTTATGCTGTATTTTCATGGCAGAGTGTAGTTTCTTTCATTGTCTTATGGGGAAGGAAAAATTGATTTTGGAACATTTACACTGAAAAAGCCAAATAAAATATCTTTTTATCCTGTTCAGCTTCCTCATGTATTTGTGAACTGTGTGGAAGTCTTTACTTCACGCCTTCTCTTAGAAGAGATACTCATCCAGTTGCAAAGGCATTCTTCTGAGACAGAAGAGAATTTTCACGTGTCTTGTGATAATTTCAATGATTTTGTACGTCTGTTTAAACAGAGTGTTGCCAGTCAAAATCTTCAAGGTCAAACATTATACATTGTAAGTAACTTAATTTTAGTTTTCTAATTACATTTAGGTTAAGGTTGTGTGAATTCTTGTTACCAGGAATTTTTATGTGAAATATATGCATTAAGGTTAGTTTTCACAAAATTTCCCTGTGGAGCTAATTTAGAATCTGTTGATACTGGTTGGATTTTATCCCCTTGGTTCACTGGCTTTAGATGGAGTTCTGTACTTTTCCTGGGTTTAGAATTTTTATACACAAAAACTTTATAACAACAAATAATTAACATAAATCATACTGTGTGGTTAAATTAGGAATGTAATATTATTACAGAATCTGTAAATACAGAGTCAAAAGCCGTGGGCTGAAATTTCAGCCCAGCTGTAGTATTTAAAGGTTATGTAAAATATATCAAAATAACTATGTAAAAAACCCTGTGAAAGTGGTTAAAGATTGAAAGCTTAATGATCCTGTGCAATCACTCTGTATCTTTTTCTGAGCCATCAGCAGGCATTCTACTTTGCTTTTTTTATAACAAGAGGTTCATAATTACACTGAACATTCAGGGTTTTTTCCTTTTAAAAATACTTAGCCACCAAGCTATGTAAGTTCATATTATAAACAGTTCTGTCTCAGTTTCCTACAGCTCATAAGATTAATAAATTTGACATCCTCCTTAAGAATGTAATTAATATAAAAATGTACTAGTACTCACAAAAGATAGGATTTGTCTTAATTTACTGTCACAGAAGTGGTATTTTCACTCCTCAACAATTCCATAAGAACAAAATTTAGCACTGAAGTCACCTTTAGGAAATTTCACGGAATACTTCGTATAGTAAAATTTTACTTTCAGATTAATACTTGAATTAAGAAACTGTTCTAAGTAAGTAAAGAATATTTCATGTGTTAAAGTATTAAATTAGCATTTCAGTTCTGTTCTGCATGGGAACAGACAGGAATGGAGGAAATCAATTCATGTATATTAACCTGAATCATCTGGATTTATTGTACAGTGTCTTAAATTGAGACTGATAGAAGACCAGCATGCTAGCAGCACAAACTATCAGTGCTAATTTATTCTATTCCATTTTGTTAGTAAATAATGTAGCATTTCAGCCCAATTAACTCAGCAAATTAAGATAAATGTTTACTTTGAAGCAATGGCTTCCAAGTATTTCTCATAACCCAAGAACGAGTGCTGAAAGCTTGTGATTACTTGTGAAAAATTAATTTATTAATTCGAATTATCTGAAAAATTAGAACTTAACTTGTAGTCATTCATAAATTTACAGCTGTTAGCAATTTACAGAAGTAGCAAGGTACTGTTTTTTACTCTAAGTCAGCAGACAGTTCTAAAATGTATAATTTTTTTAAAAAATTGTGTTGAACCTATGTTAAAACTAAAGAATAAGGTGTGGTTTTGTGGGTCTGTGAGTAGGCTCTCTGTGAACCACTTGACATATTCCACAAGCCTTTGTTACAGTATGTTTACTGTGAGTAGAAACTCTGGTTTGTTTTTCACTTAACTAATAGTTATGATATACGTTGGTCAAGACCTTAAAGCTGCAGGTCACTGGGATGTGTATAAGGTGTTTTATTAGTAAAAATACATAGCTTGTATTTGGTCAGTGACGTAAAGCAGCATTCATCCCATAAAACAAATGCAGATGTGAATATAAAGTGTTTTGTTGTTTCACAGTTTTAAATAAATTTCCAGGAAGCTGTTATTGCAGAGATACTACTCTTTCTGATTTTTTTCTGTATCGTGTGATTTTGAAATACGATTTCATAAACTGTTTATTGGTTGTCCACATAAAATTCTTTTTCTTATTGTGGGCAATAGAAATGATAGATGTCTTAATGTTTTGGTGTGAGGAGGAAATATAAAAGGATTGAAAGATATAATTTTCTAGGGAGCTATAGTTTCTCTTTCAAGAGCTGTAATTCAAAAGAAGTAATGAAATTCAGAATTTAAATTTATATTGCAAGTAGTAAATAAAACACAAAAAATGTGTTTCTGTTATTTTCTTTCATTCCCGTCAAGATTTTAAGTGTACTGGGAATATGATTTTTATTTTTTTCCAAAGGATAAGCATGCATGTTTCCATGCTCCACTTTTTTTACCTTCAGGCTCTGTTAGAGTTCCCTGTTTAAGCTGTACACATGCTATATATTTGTTACTGCTTTGCCAGATTTGCATGTGATACAGAAATTACCTTTACATTTCTGGGCTGCAAACTATGGCAAGAAATATTTTGCTTAAAATTCAGTTGTGTGAATTCCAGATGACAGCTAACTTTTAAAAAATATCAGCACTTATTACTGAAAATTAATTTCATAGGGGCAAGAGTTAGCACTTCTACAGTAAAGATGTTGGTACATGGCTGCATTACATATAATTTGTTAACATGTTAATTTGCTAATATGTTTTTGGACAAAAATTAAGCTTCAGACTGAAAAGTTTGAGTTGTTAAAGATATTGTGGCTTTGTCAGTGATTCTTAATTAAAAATTGTTTTGTTTCTTACTTCTGTAAGGCATGAGAATGTTGCCTGGCTTAGGATTCTATTTTTTTTTAGATGGCACTCCTGCTTGGGTTTCCTGGAGGCACAGCTGAAGCAATAATCTCTCCGATGTTGCTCTTTTAAGGGGTCTTGATACTTTAGTAGTTTCTGCTGTCTCAGAGCCATTCTAGCAGCTAAGAATTAATTTTTTTATGTGAGAATAGAAAGTGAAATGATGTAATAAGATGTTGTTCTGTTTAAAGGTGTTGGATAGAGCAGAACAACTGAGAGAAATGGAAGCAAACATCCTGCCAGCTTTTCTTAGGCTTCAAGAGTTGGTAAGTCTCTGGAACAAAATTAACTTATTTCCTGTGTAACAAAACTAACTGAATGTGGTGTCTATCTAGGCTTGCAGATCAAGATAAGTGATTCTTTAGGTAAGAAAAATTGCACAATTGTTCCCTTGCTCTCCACGCCTCTGTGTCAACTGGTGATTGCCAAAACTAGAAATCAAACCAGTGGAAGGATTTTATTAATGCTCTTAATTTTTTTAATTCTGTTTAATAGTATTTTGCTATGCAAAATCTGATCTGTTGTAGATTATTTTTAAGATTGTGGCAGATACAGAGCTGTCTTCTAGAGTATTTTTGTTTGCTCCTCTTCATGTAAAGTTTTGTAAGAATTGCATTAATAAATCTCAGGCAGACTATAATCTAAAGAAGTAGCTTCAACATGGCTGCTATTGGCTTGGTACAAATAAATAAAACATTTTTCAGAGTTTGTCAGATGTTTGTATGGGAATCCAAAGTCTGCTTCTGAGTCAGGTGCTGATTCAGAGAGCTGAACCTCACTGAGTCAATCCAGCATTGGAAATGTGAATTTGCAACTCAGTAACATTTGTGTTCGTGATGGAGTTGGGGTTGTTCAGCCTGGGGAAGAGAAGGCTAGGGGTGACCTCCCAGTAGCTTATCAATATCTGAAGGAGGTCTACAGAAAGGCTGGGGTAGGACTTTTTAATAGGATATGTGATGGAAGGACTAGGAATAACAGATGTAGATTGAAAATGGGTAGATTCAGGCTAGATACAAGAAAGAAATTCTTTACACTGGGGATGGTGAGACACTGGAACAGGTTGCCCAGAGAGGTTGTGGATGCCCCTCTCTGGAGGTGTTTAAGACCAGGCTGGATGAGGTGTTGAGCAGCCTGATCTAGAGGGAGGTGTCTCTGCCCAAGGAAGGAGAGTTGGAACTAGATTATCATTAAGATCCCTTCCAACAAATCATTCTATGATTCCATTATAAGTTTCTCCATGTGAAATTCCACAACATTGGGTGGTGGCTGGCTTGAGAATGGTCAGAAGGCCACCGAATCTTTGTTTGTGACTGGAGCTGCACAGCCCAGCAGCTGAGAGCATGCTTTATGGTGGCAGTGAGTCATCACACTGCTACTGAGATTGTCCCGTTGTGTGTTTCTGTTTGAACTAAACCACATTATTCTTCCCTCTCTCACTTCTGAATTACTGAAGCTTATGCCTTGAAATAAAGAAAAATGGTGCATTCTCTGAAAAGAAACTAAAGACAAAACAGAAGATGGTGGTACTTTGAAATGTCTGAACATCTGAATAGCTGAAAGTATGTTTGTCATCTCAGGACTACTGTGTGGTACTCTTAATCTCCTGGTAACATTGATTATTTACTGAATGAAGACTGATTCACAGCTGTGTTCTTATTCCCACCAGCTGATGCTTTTTCTGGCTGTTTTTGTCTACTCTTCCCTATGTTGTGGATTTTGAAGCAGAAACAACCTGCCTGGCAGAGAGAAAGGAGGAGAACTTGGGCCTATGATTGCTTTTCAGGGACCAAAAAGCCAGTGACTTAAAAATTAAATTCAGGTTTCCTGAATAGTGAGATTGCAGTTGCTTAACTTCTAGACTGATGCTTTGTAAAACTGTTGTATGGCTGATAGTGCAAAGTAATGTTGTAGGAACAAATCTATTGCATAGCTTCCTTTCCTGGAGTGAAATGAGTCATGAATGTGAATGTTTTTGCAGGAATGGGGGATCTTTGATGAAGAATGAGGTCTTGAGATGTTTGATTTCTGTGGGGATTATGGTGGGAAGTATTCAAGTTTTTCATGTTATACAGTCTGTCAGGAACTGAACTGGAAATACACTAGTACTTTTCCCAGATAAAATACTAGGGAATCTGGGAAAAGAACACAATTGAGAGAAATTAACAAAAAGACACTCTGTAATATTAAAAGGAATAGAAAAAAATTGCGTAAAAAGAAAGAAGAAACAGGAAATAATTTGGATGTGGGAAGATTAAGTAATATTGTCCTTGAATTTGAGGTCATTCATAGCTCTGTAAAGCATTGTGAATTCAATCGGGCTCTTTGCTTTTATTTTCTTGAGATGTCTCTATAGTTCTCAAATGTCTTTCTTGAGGAACCACAATTAAAAGCATCATTGGTTATGCAGGATTTTTAGTATAGTTTCAAAAGCGTTACGAAAAGAAATAATGAAACATCATGTTCACAGATAGAATCATAGAATG
>VZTY01030730.1:0-10568 GCA_013400935.1 Turnix velox | reverse complement strand
TTTTAAACACGAGGTTGTTACCAACCTCCCTGTCCNTGCAGCAGAGACACCAGGAGGAGCATCCCTCAGACCCCACGGGGGGGCAAATGGTGGCTGCTGCCCTTCCCCACTGCTCTTAAATAGGAGAGTTGGGCTGGTTTGGAACAGGTGGGGAGGGGAAGAGTCTCCAGTGGAGCCCAGGGGTGGGGGATTTGGGGGAAAATGGGCTGGAAAAGGGTTGGTGTGGGGCAGAGGCAGGAGATGGGGGAAAAGAGGGATGTGTGGAACCTGCCCAGAGGCAAACTGGGGGGGAAAAATGGAAGGACTTGAGTGTTCACCATGAGAGGGTGAGACACTGGAACAGGCTGCCCAGAGAGGTGGTGGAGGTCCCATCCCTGGAGACATCCAAAGCCAGGCTGGATGAGGTTTTGAGCATCCCCATCAGTGCAGGATGTCCCTGCCCACAGCAGGGGGGTTGGAACTAGAGGATCTGGAAGGTTCCTTCCAACCCAAATCATTCTGTGATTCTAAATCCTGGTTGGAACAGACAGGTCGTGGGCACCACCACGTCTGTGAATGGAGAGCAGAGCTGTGTGAGGAGAGACAGGCATTGGCAGGATGAGGCAGGACCTTCAGGTCCCCCCTTTTAGTTGATCAAGTTCAAAACCCTAAATGGTCACAGGAGCCCCTCTGGGACTTGATTTGGCCACAGGAAGCAGCAGCAGCAATGACATCTGCTGGCAGGTTGATGAGAGCCACACAATGTCAGGTCAAGAGACCATCCAGTCCAGTGGAGGACAGGTGGAGATGCCAGTCCTTACCAAGGGCTGCCCAGAGTCTCCCTGCAGAGCACCACAGGAACATCTCCCACTGCAGCAGGACTGGAAGAGTCAGCAATGTCCCATCTCCAGTTTCTAATCTTCGTGCATCTTCAAGTTTATTAGCTGCAAATTTGTGGTGTTTTGTGGCTTCCAGAAGAATTTATAGTACTATATAATTTTTTTGGCTTCCTGTGTGGAACCACTAATAGTTCCTAACAGGCAGAAAATTGACCTAAAGACTCTTTCCCCTCCTTCTCTCCTTTTGCCCCGACTGAAGTTATTAATAGTTCCAGGCTGCCTGTTGTCAACTTCAAATCACCCTGGCAGTTAGAGCCCAAAATAACTGGGCCTTTGATGTCAATTCACTTTTATTTCTAAATAAACAACTGGGTTGGTTAAGATCTTCCAAATATGAAGCTATAGACTCCCTGTAGAAATAGCAGCAGTGGAAAACCAGCCAGTTCATTGTGTCTTGGGCAAACTGGGTGACCTTTAAGAAGTTTTCATCTTAACTAGAAGAACAGACGAGGCTCCTTTCAACATCCCACTGTGATGCCTGAAGCTTGGAGCCCAAAGTGATTGTTTTTTTATAGTCATTTCTCTTGCACATCACTTCTGAACCTCTTGGCTGGGTGATTTTGCTTCCAAAAAGTCCTTAAAAATGGGGAAATGTCTCTTATGCCATGCCTGCTGTCTCTGGGTTTTGTTATGATTCTGGCTTAGCCATGGCCATGGTGCTTTGGCATCCTTGGCTCCACTGGCCTTGGATTCACTTTTCCACTTTTTCTGGATCATTTGTTGAACCCAAGCCTTATTCAAGCTCTGGGAAGGAAGGAGAAGGGAGAGAGAAGCCACCTTTGTGTCTTGGTTTTAGTCTGGGCTTCAGGAAGAGCTGTCCCACCCCAGGAAAGAGGTGATGCCCAAGGACCATCTCTGTTTCTTTCAGTCTCTTCCAACCAGATGGACCCTGGCAGAGGGCAGCTCTGGAGGCAAGTCAGGGCAGTGTAGGAGAGGGATGGAGAGCAGTGGGCTGTGAGCATCACAGGCACAGTAGGGTTTGTTTCCTGGGAGAAGCAGGAAGCCCCTGAGGAGTGAGCAGGGGCTCATTGTCTCTCCTGAAGAGCCCGGGGTTGGCAGCAGCCAGGCAGGAGCAGTGTGACTACACCTGGTGGAGTTTCCACTTTCCAACAAGCTCGGTGTGTGCCAGGATTCAGAGATGACTTTTTTTATTTTCTTCCCCAGAGGGAGTTATCAAACACAATGCTCTTTGTATCCGTAGGAGGCAGGAGGGAGGGAGGCAGCGAGGTGCTGCCAGGGCTGGGAGAGGTGTGTGTTCACTCAGGAAGAGTTGTTCCTGTAGGTACTTGCACACACACACAGCTACAAACAAAACCCTCATCTGCTGCTGATGAAAGAGCTGCTTGCTTGGAAGAGACAGGGGCTGGAAAGGAAATGCATTTTTAGAGAAAGAATGGAGCAAATATTACAGCACACTGAATTATTCCTTGTAAATAATGTTGGTTACAGATCTCAGCTCCCTTTTTCTGGTAGTGAATCACAAATGAGCCAAACCTCCTCTGCATTGGGCAATATTTTCCATGCTGGTTCCTCACAGACATGTCAGGTATCGCTGGGGAGAAACTCAGCCCCACACCAGCACACAGAGCTTCCTGTAGCATGGCTCATGTGATGCTGGTGGGGCCACAGGTCATTTGGGGATGAGGATATGAGGCATTTCCACTGGTGCCATCCCTTAGCATCACACAGGCTGATTCCAGCACGTCTGTGGGACAAGGGAGGGAGGTGACTCAGGCAGACACTCAGCTCTGCAGCTTCTGTGCTGCTGCAGAACCTCACTGTGACCTTGGGAAGCCACTGCAGGGTGAGACTTGGGAAGTTTCTGAGCACCTTATGCACAGATAGAGATTTGGGAGTGTCAGACAGCTTAGGTTGCTCATGCCCTCTCATTTCATCCACTGCACTGATCTCAATGTTAATGGGATTTGAGTGATGCTTTCTGAGCACCCAGCAGTGTCCTGTCTGCATTTGTCCATTCTCTTTGCAAAGGTGCTTCTGTGCTTCCCTCATGTAGGGCTCATGTGACAGGTGAGGAAGGGGACACGTGGCTCCTGTCCCACTGGGGACTCACACAACAGCTGCTGCAGGCTGGGCATGAAGGGGAGACAGAGCTTGTGGTCCTGTCCCCAGCCCTCAGCTCCTCTCTGGCTGATTGTTTGAACACTTGTCAGTCCCTGAGGACTCACTGCCTCAAATCCACACTTGTGGAGCAGCAGATGGACTCCCTCTGTAGCTGGAGGAGAGAAAATAGCCCGTGGTGCCATGGAGGCAAACCCTGCCTCAGCAGGACCCTGCAAGGCAAAGGAAATCCAACACCAGGATCTCTTTTTGGGGTGGCACAAGATAAAACCCAACCAGGATCTCTAGGGAAGTAGGAGACAGAGGCCAGAATCAGAAGAGAGATGTGGAATAAGCCTGGAGTCCTGGAAGGCACAAGGGAAGAGCAATTTGGAGTCTTCTCTGGATGATTTACTGTGTAAATACCTACAGGGCAAAGCTGAGATGGTGCTGGAGAGCAATTCCCAAGCAGGGACACTTGTAAAGGAGAAGACTAGGAAAGGGAGAGGGGGGCCAAGAGAGATCATAATGTAATTACCCTGCTTGGGCCCAGAGGATGAGAATTACAAGGTAATTGGGCAGCAGCTCATTGCTGTGTAAATGCCTGGTTATTTCTGTTCCATAAACCACAATCCGGGTTACATGGTAATTACTTTGAGGTCCATTAAATGTAATTATACAGTAATCTCCAGGAGCCAGTAATTACCCTCTTGTTCCAAAGTATCTGCCACTTAAAACTCAGGGTGTTTCACCCAGGTAGGAAGCAGTTGCTTGGTTTGCACCTTCAGTGGCCAGGGCAGGCTCAGCTGGAAATGCCTTTCAAAGGAGAGTGTTGGGAGTGGGAGAGGAGGAGGGTGACACATCTAAATCCCAGCCACGGGCATCATCCACACAACAGGGGGTTTGCAGAGCAGCAGCAAGGTCCAGCAGCAGGCATGGAGCTGGGGGGAAAGAGTCCAGATGGCAGCAGCCATGGCTTGGACTGGCTCCTGGCAGGGAGTCTTCCTGCTGCAGGAATGTGGGAGGTTTTGTTTCCAGTGGGAAAACCCCATTTCCCATCCTGAACAACCAAGTTTCCATGTCCTCAAATCACACAGACACTCGGTTGAGTTCCTCCAGCCATATCAATGAATGATTTTCCCTTCTCTGTCTTCCAGGGATTTAAACTACAACGAGCTGCTGGAATTCCCTGGGGCTATCAGGACCCTGGGCCGGCTGCAGGAGCTGTGAGTTTTTCTATTTATTTCTTTTCTAAAGCATTCCACAACCTCTCTGGCCAACCTCTTCCAGTGTCTCCCCACTCTAGTAAAATTCTATTGCTAGACTGTCAGAAATAAAATGCCAACATGAAACCAAAGGGTCTGCCCTCAAGTATCAAGGGGCTTTAGAACTAAAGGTGTTTCCCTCTGAGCTATGCTCTTTGGCCATGGCAATCCTTGCTCTTCTTGCCCACCAGCAGGAGGGCTCAGGAGATGAGCAGCTGTTGTGGGGTTTATGGTTTGCTGAGGAGAATGCTGTGTGGTGGAAGTTATTTACTGAAGTAGTTTTGAATACCAGAAGTAGTACACTCAGTACATAGCTAAGTGTCCAAACACTGCTAAGCATTTCCTCTCTCCCCTCCCCTCCCTGTATAAAGGCCAGTGCTGAAGTGAAATGGAGTACATTTGCATCAGCTCTGGTCACCTCTCCATCAGCTCTGGTCACCCCTCCATCAGCTCTGGTCACCTGTCCATCAGCTCTGGTCACCCCTCCATCAGCCTCAGCTGATGCTGGAGGGGACATGGAGATTCCCCATCAGGCTTGGAGCAGGTTCCTCCTGCAGCTCTTCATTCTGATATTTTATTTGATAAACTCAAGAGTCCACCCAGCTTCTTCTCATGGTCATTCCCCAGCTTGGGAGCAGAGCCATGGAGTTATCTGTTACTGTAAGGCTGTGGCTTCTGCACATCTGGGCCACATCTGCTGAGAGGATTGGGCCATATTGGTCCCAAATTGGGGTGGGACAAAGGCAGCAGAATGAGCTCTTGGTCCTACCAAAGGACAGACTTTGCTTGCTGGGATCTCACCTGCTGTTTTCTGTGTATTTTGAAAGCTCTCCACCTTTCAAAGTTTTGAGGAAAGAAAGTGCCTCCAAGCCTTTCTCATCCATTAATGCCAAGATCTTTGTTTCTCCCAACAGTGGTTTTCACAACAACAACATCAAAGCTATTCCAGAGAACGCATTTGTTGGGAATCCCCTCCTCCAAACAATGTAAGAAAATGAAACAGTGTTTCCTGAATCCTGACATCCCCCCTAAAAAAGAGCTTTTTGTGGTGTCTTTGGTTGAGATTTCTCATTGTTGACAACACAAACTGAGATGAGCTCCTCCTCAGCCATGACTTCTCCTTTCCTCCCAGCTGAACTCCAGGGCAGTGCTGGTTGATAACAAGGACAGAACAATCTATGGGTGGTCTCATGGAAATGTTGCTGCTCATAGGAGGATTTTCTCAGTCCTGGTTGACATCTGCCTGTGTTTATTCCTTGTGTTTAGACAAGCTGCTAGCCAGCAGCAGTGGTAGCTCTGTGTGTCAGGGAGCTGGGACATTGCCTCAGGGACACAAAGTTCTGCAGATAAACATTTCCAGTTGTCAGCTCCTTTCCCCTCTGACTCACACACAGGTAGAGATTTGTGGTCAGGTCTTCCCTGAGCCACAGTGACATCAGAAATCGTGGCAGGTGACAAAAGCTTAGAGCTCTGTGGATCACTTGGCTCCATTGACTGTGACAGGTGGGGAAGATGCTGGTGCTGGGACTGTGGAAGATCAGAGGAGGCAGCAACAAGTGCAAGGTGTTTCCCAGCAAGTTTACAGTTGCAGGAGGGGTTTGCATCTTTCTGGCCTGCCTGGTTCAGCAGGACTCTGAAGGGCCCTTTCACAGCAGCACTCTGAAGGGAGACCCATCTGTACCAACGTTCAGCCAGAACAGGCTATTGGTGAAGCCTGGAGTTATTTGGAAAACAAAAGGCTCCTCCTAGGATAACCAGCTCCTCTGATGTAGCTTAGTTGCTCCAATCTGACCAGTTCCTCATTTCCTTTGCAGCCATTTTTATGACAATCCCATCCAGTTTGTTGGACAGTCTGCTTTCCAGTACCTGCCAAAGCTCCACACTCTGTAAGTTTATCAGCCACATCCCCAGAAATTCCATATCCATACTCCAGGCCCTGTGAGCTGGAGTGATTCAACTCCCCTGAAAGCTCTTTGGATCCTAGAAGAGCTCACTTCTGTCCCCAGCTGGGTGTGAGGAGGCAGATTTGCCCCCATGGCTGATGGGACTTTGTGGGTCCTCTGTTCACCTCATTTCACCTTCATCCCTCTGCAGGTCCCTCAATGGTGCAACAGACATCAGAGAATTCCCAGACCTTAAAGGCACCACCAGCCTAGAAGTTTTGTGAGTGCCAACTCTGTCCCTTTCCCCCTGCTCTCTGTGCTCTTCCTCCTTCAGGGTGGTGCAGTCTGTTTCAGCGAGGACAAGTGGGGCAGTGCTGTCTTCAGCCTGGTTGTTTTCAGCTCTGCCTCTCCCTGGTCACTCACCTCTCTGCTTCGTTTCACACCTGTGGCTCCTGAAAGCAGCTTTCCTCTCTGTGAGTTGCTCCCTTGGTTCTGTTGAGTCTTCTCCAATCTATTTTTGTTGGTTTTTTCCTTCCTTGCCCTCCTACATCTGAGAAGGAACAAGGCTGATCCTCACCCCAGCAGCCCCAGGAGATGAAGAGCCTGGAGGAGATGCTGTCTCTGCTCACCCGTGGTTCTCACTAGGAGTGCCCAGCCTGAGAGTGCAGCTGAGCTCTCCTGAGCCATGCCTTGCCTCAGGAGGGCAGGGACACATCTGTCCCCAGTTGCTGCCATCTCTCCTGCCACCACTGGGGACCAGTAGCAGGGCTTGTGAGTTGCAGTCTCACTCACCCTCAGTCACACCAGTTCTTCTCTCTCTTCCACTCCTGCAGGAGCCTGACCCGAGCAGGAATCTCTCTGCTGCCCAGGGGGATGTGCCAGCAGCTGCCCAGCCTCCGAGTCCTGTGAGTGACACCTTCCTTCTCTCTGCTCTTCACAAAAGTGCCAGCAGAAACCAAGTTTTCTTCTTGTCTAGCTCAGGGAGGGCTCTTCTATGGAAGTCTGTTCTGTGGTTCTTGTTCCCGTTCTCTTTTCCTTCTTAGGACCTTCTTAGGTGCATGTTCTTAGACATCTTCATCCCAGCCTGCTGCTCAGGACTCAGGCTGTAGGCAATAAGGCTTTTTTTTTCCTTGGTACATGATGAAATCAGCATCTCAGAAAGACTCCTGCATCTTCTCAGGAACCACACTCCTCATTCCTGAGATCCCCAACCTTGTCTGCAGTGGAAGACATCCTCAGGAAATGAGTCATGAGCCAGATTTATACAAAATTGCAGCCTCGGGGCAAGCAGGAGACTTTGCCTCTCATCAGTCTTTATACAAGCAAGCTGCAAATGAAAACAAGTTTGTTCCAGGAAAGCAACAGGAGTGAATTCTTGATCACAGAAATTGGAATTTTCAATAAAAAAAAATAAAAAAGAAAAGAACACAATTTGTAACTTAACAGATCCCAACATTCTGGCTCCAGCTGTTCCCCTAGGAAAGATCTTTAAACATCTGGAGCAATTCAATGGACATCTTACCACCAAAGTGTGTGCAGCTTTGCAGTGGCCCAGGCTGCAGTTCCCTGTTTATCTTTGGGAGTTAGCAGACTGTGAACCTTCACAGCAGAGCCTTCTCCATCCCTGGGGGAGAGTTTTACTGGGACACCTCACCTTGTTCCTCTTTCCCAGTTATTTTTAATGCCATTATTCCATTGCTCCAGAGCTGGATGGAGTACTGCAGGGAGCTGTGTCGGCTGCAGCTCTTGGCTTGGTGTCACCAGGCTGCAGCAGAGGATTTGGGGCTGGGGAGGAAAAGCCCACCCCAGCTGTAGAAGCAGCTCCACCAGTTCTCAGTTTGTACTGGAGGGACTGGTCTGGGGCTGGATGAGTAGACAAAGCACTGAGCAAACCTTGCCTCGCACAGGGTTTGTGCAGAGGGGAGATCCCCTCCCCTGGGGTTACCACACACTGGCTTTTCATCTCCTGACATTTCTGTGCTGCTCCTTCCCCCCCAGAGAGCTGTCCCACAACAGAATTGAGGAGCTGCCCAGTTTCCACCGGTGTCAGCGGCTGGAGGAGCTGTGAGTAAAGCTGTTCCAGTGTTTATCACTGAGGGACAGAGATCCCTACAGAGTATGAATTCTGCCTTTGCCTAGTTGTTCAAACCAGTTTCTGCTCTTTCAGTGGTCTCCAGCACAACAGGATCCACGAAATCCGAGCAGACACCTTTGTGCAGCTGATGGCCCTGCGCTCCATGTGAGTTTTGTCAGGCAGGGGAATGTCTGGGCTTTAACTGGAGGGAGCTAAAAGCACAGAGCCCGGCTGATGTCTGAGTTCTCAGCACCACTCCCTCTGCTTCTGCTGGGACACTTTGCTGTCCACTCCCTCTTGCCCTTACAAAAGAACAGGGCACAAATCTTCTCCCTGCCTTTCCCTCTGCAGGCAGATAAATTCATTCCAGGCTGACTGGTTGGTGACACTCTGACAAGCAGTGTCAGCAGCTTCACTGCCCTGCTCTGCACCCCTCTAACTGCCACCTCCTTGCCTTGCAGAGACCTCAGCTGGAATGACATCCACTTCATTCACCCTGAAGCCTTTGTGACCCTGCACTCTCTCACCAAGCTGTAAGTTGCTCTGATATTTCTTTCAGTGGGCCATGGACAGCAGGTATCTGAGGGTCTCAGGCTGAGTCCTCAGGCTATCAGGGCAGCTGGCATTGAGATGTGCTGAGGAACATGTCCCAGCACTGATGTAGACACATCAAATCATTGCAGACCATCCTTAATGCCCCTGGAGAGGTCCTCAGTTCCCACCACCTCACTAAATCTCTTGGGCATTTGTGGGCTGGAAGCTGCACTCACACCTGACCTGTTGTGGGTGATAGATTTGGGGCAGAGAGGGAAGACAGCACACAGAGTTTTCAGTGTAGTGTTAACCCCTGCAATCCCCAGGAATTGAAATATCAATCCATTTATCTCCAGAGGATCCTGGTCCCCATTTCAGCATCACATTTGGGGGATGACATAGGGCAGGCAGCCTGGCTCTCCAAGCCTCTGTTTGACTGAAGTCCCTCTGGCAGCAGAGCCCTGACCATGGTCTCCCTCTCTGCCTTCCCTTTATCAGGGATCTGACTGACAACCACCTGGTCTCGCTGCCCCTGGATGGTTTGGGAGGTCTGACTCACCTGAAGCTTCAAGGCAACCCCGCTCTCTCTGAGCCCTTCAGCAAGGAGAGCTTCCCCAAAATGAGGTACTGGTGGCTTTTTCTCTTCTGGCTGTGTTTGCTGCTAGCAATCAGCCTCCTTTCCTTGTTTATCTCAAGCCAATAGGTTGAGGAAGCTCCATGTGCTGCTGACACCCCTCATCTTCTCAAGTGTTCCATGGGAGAGTGGTGCTGAGCTCACAGCCCCACCACCCCCAGCCCAGCTCAGGGCTCCTCTCAATGGAAAACATTCCCAGAAGCCAGTCCTGGCTAATGACATCCAGCTTGCCTTCAGTAAACTCTGTTTGTGTGGCCGTGTCTTGTCTGCTCTGGATTAATGAGGAGCCTGAAGGGGTCAAAGTCAGCAAGACAAGGCTGAGAGCAGAGTGCTGGATGGCAAGCTCTGCTCTCCTCACCCTCCCTCACTGGTGGGTCTCCAGCACGACACCTGCCCTCGGGCTGAGGGGCCCAGGATGCAGATGACTCGAATTCCCCTGAGGTGAAGCTTTTGTTTGGGTCTCCCAAGTTCCCTTGGAGCCAAGGATGCTCACACTCATCTAGCACAAGGGTGGAGCTTCCTCCTCTAATTCTTGGTGCCAAGCAATGGAGGGACAGCCCATGGAGATGACACAACCAAAACTTTGCTTCTCCCTCTTTTGCAGAGTCCTTGAGGTACCCTATGCCTACCAGTGCTGTGCCTATGGGAGCTGCAGCAGCTTCTTCAAGATGTCCAACCAATGGGAGGCAGAAGACATGAGCCCAGAGGAGGAAGATGCCCACAAGAGGACCCTGGAATTGTTTGCAGGTCATGCTGACAATCACTGTAAGTAAACTGGGCTGAATGGAGATCAGTCCTTGGTGATGACCTACACCTACAGGCAAACTCAGATAGGGTCTCATTGCACAAACCAAAGGCAGGTTCCACATTGTCCTCCTTTCCCCCACATCAACCAGCCCATTTTCCCCCAGATCCCCCACACCTGGGCTCCACTGCACACTCCTCCCCTCCCCAGCTGCTCCAAATCAGCCCCCTCTGCCCCCTCTCCTATTTAAGAGCAGTGGGGAAGGGCAGCAGCCACCATTTGCCCCCCGTGGGATGCTTTTCCTGTTGTCTGTGCTGCAGGACATCACTGGGGAGTGGCATTTCCAAGGGGACAGGGTGGGAGGAGAAAGCAAACCCCAGCTGGTTAGGCAGGGGGAGGATTGTAACAACCTTGTGTTGCCATTTCTTGCCTTTATGCTCTGTGGGGTTTGCCTGAGAGCAGATAAAGGTTGATCAGGAGAGCAGGAGTGTTGTGTT
>VZTY01030726.1:16562-30562 GCA_013400935.1 Turnix velox | reverse complement strand
AGAACAGCATATGGATGGAGATGAGAATTGGACACAGGGCCCTAATTGTCTTCTCTCTTTGCCTGGATGCTGTCTGTGGGTTTTTGTTTTTTGGGTTTTTGTTTTATATGGAGCCAGTGAACTGCACTGATTTGTCTCAGTTCTGCATCTCTCCCCTGCAGCAGGGTTTTTAGGCTTTGGGGTGAAGATTTGATGTCCATCTCTGTCTTCCGTGGTGTGGGTTTTGCCTGCAAAATCCTCCTAACTCTTGTGTGAAGAGCAAAGCAAACATTATTCTGCCAGGGGAAGACAATGTCTCTCTTGATAGAGGCAGCCTGTATAAATCTGTGGTAATAATACCAATAATAATTATTATTGGGTAATCTGCTGCTGAGGATTCTGGCTGTGCAGGCAGTTCCTCTGCCTCTTTGACAGCCTTGTGGGCAGTGAGAAAACCTTTAAAAAATGATGCCCAGCCTTTAGTGTTTGTGAACTTAACTCTATAAACTTGATGGAGTGAAGAGAATCTTTTTTTTTTAGTTCTGTGCTGAGGCTGAGGAATATTCCAGTTCTCTGGATACCTGCCATCTTTCCCCCCCCTTCTGCCTCTTTTTATCTCCTGCTGGGAGGGCTGCAGCATCTTCTGTGGTGGCAGGACTCTGGTTCCTTTACCTGTGGCAGCTTTCTGTGTTTGTACAGCACCTTGCACACCCCCAGCCCAAATTCCTTCCTTGTGCAGGGCTCCAGCAACAAACGTGATAAATAAGGAGAGTAAAATATGTCAACAGTGAACAACATGACCCTGTAAATCATTGACAGCTCCAGCAAGCTGTTTCCTCTTTGGAAAATGCTCATGTCTGTATTATTGGGGTGGGGTTTTTTTTGGTTTTATACTAATATCAGGCAGATTTGTGGGGTGTATATGCTGGAACAGGTCTATGATGAGTATAAGAGGTGTTGGGGTGTCAGTAGGACCACACAGATTGATGCTGGTGCACAGAGCAACCCCCCTTGTCCCTAGGATACCCTCTTGTAACACTAAAATGGGTGTGTAATTCCTGTAATCACTCAGCAGGCATGTTTTCTGAGCACGAGGGCTTAAGCCAAGAGCAGAAATCTAATTCAGGATCTCGGGTGATCTTTCTTTCTTCTAACTGGTGGCCTTGGGCTCCCAGTGACTGACTCACACCAGGAAATGAGTGTGACCCCTACGTTGTTACTGCTGTGTGTGCACGTAAGGGCAATTGAGTTGCTTGATATCTGATGAAATCACTGATGACTTTTTGCTGACCTCTGATGGTAAGGTCACATTTCAGACCAGGAGATATTTTTTTTGTTGGTTTTTTTTTTTTTTCTCTGTAGTGGTCTGTCATAAACAACTTGCAGCACCTTGTTTCTACATACCAGCTCTGCAGGAAGCAACAGCATCCAGCAGTTCTAAATTGAGTGGGTTAAAAGTTGAGATCTAAACCTTTATTTAGCTTAAATCATTTAAAGTGGGTATTGGAAATAAATTGGACACCAAAAGGGTTATCAAGCATTGGGACAGGCTGCCCAGGGAAGGGGTTGAGGTACCATCCCTGGAGGTATTTAAGAGATGGGCAGACACAGAGCTTAGAGATATGATTTAGGGATGGTTCTGGTCAGAGTTGGGTTGATGGTTGGACTCAATGATCTAAAAGGTCCCTTCCAACCAAGGATTTTATGATTTTAAATCAATGTAGCACCAAGGAGCTTCACTTCTCCCCACCAGCTGGTTCCTAAATGCAAAGGCAGGCACTGACTACTGTGGGATCTCCAGATTTCCATCTCATCCCTTGAATGGATGAGCTGCTTGCACTGACTTTGAACAGTCTTGGTAGTAGAGAACATAGATCAAGAATCTAACCTTTACTGAAAACATTGGTCAGAGGGCAATGGATGTGTGGTCTCCTGTAGGTCACTGGAGCTTACATGTATCTGATTGATCTGTGATTTACAGTGCTTAGTAGGCAGTGAAGAGAGAATTGGGTCATGTGCTGCCTGGTTCAGCCCCACATACAGCTGCTGGTGTTTAGGAGGTGTCATAGTGTGGTAGGGGAGATGTAGTAAGAGAAGACTGAAGCCTGTACCTTCTGGCTGCACAAAATGGGGTCACAGGTCTCCATCTTGTAGAGTTGGGATTCAGTTCTCCTGCCCTTGATGAAGACAGGCTGAAGGAGTTGGGATTGTTCAGCTTGGTGTATTTTTTTTTTAGAGGAGACCTCATAGAAGCTTCTCAATAAATGAAGAAAGGCTGGGGTAGGGTTTTTTAATAGGATATGTGATGGAAGGACTAGAAATAATGGATGCAAATTGGAAGAGGGGAGATTTAGGCTGGAAATAAGGAAGAAGTTCTTCACTGTGAGGGTGGTGAGACACTGGAAGAGGTTGCCCAGAGAGGTTGTGGATGCTCCCTCAATCCCTGGAGGTGTTTAAGGTTAGGCTGGATGAGTTATTGAGCAACTGGTGTAGTGGGAGGTGTCCCTGCCTATGGAGGGAGGTTGGAACTAGATGTTAAAGGTCCCTTCCAACCCAAACTATTTTATGAGGCTTCTCTGTCTATGCACTAGAGTCAGGGAGGAGACCAGGAAGAACTCTGATGTGCTGCTTGCTGATGGCCAAAAGGTCTTGGGCTGATCCTGCAGCTAAAGAAGAGGATTTAGGCTCATTTGGCTTCACTGATGCTGTGATCATTGATGTCAGCAGGTTTGCCTGCATCCATTATGTCTTTTGGGCTGCATCACCATATTTTACAGGCCAATTGAGGTAGCTTATGGGGTTTTCCACCAGCTGAAACTGCCCCTCATCTCATTACATGTACTTCTAGATGTCTGCACCTCCTTTGCTACCCAGGACACATTGGCATGGCTTGGATGTAGCTCTCCTTCCAACCTGGGCATTGTATGAGCCATCACAAAGCTCCAGCTAAACCATTTGTTCTGAAGGGCTCTGAAGGGCCCCTTTCCCATCCTGCACTAACAAATGAAGCTCCTGGTGCCATCAAAGTAAGATTGATAACGCCTCTGACATTTCATATTCAATATTCTGAATATTTAGAGATGAGGAGGGGGTTTCCCTTGAGACACCAACCTCTCTGCTTCTCTCCCCCTTCATCTCCAGCAAGATGGGGGTGGGGGCATGTGGAGGAAAAAAAAGAAAGACTTGGGGTGAGGGAAAAAGAGAAAAAATGACACACAGGAGCTTTTTTTTACCCTATTTTTGACTTCATCAGCAGTGAGTTGCTCATTTCAGAGCCTGGTAAATGGAATTGTGTGGCTCAGACAGGATGAATGATTCTATTTCCCTACTCCCCCCACCCCAGAAGGGTCATTGAAATGGGCTTCAGAACCAAAATGAAAATGTACCTTTTTTTTAAATGGATACTAGAACTCATGATGTGTTTCATTTGAAAACTTCAGAGAGGTCTGAGTTGGAGAGAGATGAGGGGAGAGGGAAAAATCAAGACAACTCAAACCAGCCTGAAGGAGATTTATTTTTTTTTTTTAATTTGCCATAAGGAGGAAATCTGGAGATTTGTCTGTGGGGGTGACTGGGGATGGCTTGAAGAACCTGAACCATGAAAAGAAATAGTTTCTTCCTTTCTTACTCATTCTCACAACCTGATGTGGTGAAAGGAAGATGTTAGTGGAGCTTTGAGCAGCAGTGGGTACCCAGAGATGTGGTGTTGGGAGAGCATCTCCCTTCAGGGGTGGGAAAAACATACAGAGAGACTTCTGAGTTTAAAAAACTTTAAAGAAATTAATAAAATAATGAAATACATAGAATATTGAAAAATATACCAAGCTCCCAGGGTGATGATCATCTTGCTGGGGAAGACTGGATTTTGTGATGGAGGGGAATGGGATATTAGGATATATGGTTCAGGATGAAAGGTGGAACAGAGTCCTCCATGGATGTTGTCTGTTGAGGGATTAAAGGGTCAGTTTCTTTCTTCAATTTTTCCACTGACATGGGGCAGATGAGTTGGAATTCCCTGGTGGCCAGTTTTGGGTCCCCTGCCCTATCCACTCCTCCCCAGGGGTTATAAAGTAGGTTCTCTTTTACCTCGAACCAGGACACTCAGATTCATGGCATTTCTGTGAAGGGACTTTGCACCTCTGATGTCTCCTATGGACTTGTCTCCCAGATGCTTCCTGTCTTCTACTGTCCCCCTGGAAGTCTCCTCATGGATGCACATGGTGGCAGCCCAGAGGGAAAGCCACCAGCAGGGAAATGACAGCCCAGTTGGTGACATCTTGGGGTAAGAAGCTTTCTGTTGGCGAGAATTACTAGTGCCACAGCTCAAAAGCTGGTCATCCATCCTTCTGAGCATGGTTTCTTAGTATCATGGAATAGTTTGGGTTGGAAGGGACCTTAAAGATCATCAAGTTCCACCCCTCTTGCAGGGACCTCCTCCCCCCTCCTAGATCCAGCTGCTCAGTGCCTTGTCCAGCCTGGCCTTAAGTTGGGGTGGGCTTAGCATAAAAGAAAGAAGTTTTCCTTGGGAAACCTCTTGGAAGGGGGTTGATTACAGCCTCTTGTGGAGGAAAAAGCTTCTCTGCAGGCTCTGGCCTGGGGCAGGCATTCTTTGCTTGCTCACAGTAATTTGCTGTCTCTCAGGGGATCCATTGAGCTTATTTAACAAAGGTCAGCTGAATTTTCTAGCATCCTGCTGTGAAAGCAGGATTAGTGGAAATCTTATTTACCCTTGGTGCCCAGCTACTTGACTGTTCACTTCAAACCCTTGTCTCTGGCCTGTGTCTGGGATTGGTGTGGTTGTGATGGACAGTTTTGAGGCACCCTTTGTGTCACAGCTGGACAGAGAGGGCTTGGTTTCATAGAATGGTTTGGGTTGGAAGGGACCTTCAAGATCATCTAGTTCCAACCCCCCTGCCATGGGCAGGGACACCTCCCACTACACCAGGCTGCTCAATGCCTCATCCAGCCTGGCCTTAAACACCTCCAGGGATTGAGGGGGCATCCACAACCTCTCTGGGCAACCTCTTCCAGTGTCTCACCACCCTCATAGCAAAGAATTTCTTTCTTCTTTCCAGACTAAATCTCCCCTCTTCCAATTTGCATCCATTATTCCTAGTCCTGCCATCACATATCCTATTAAAAAGTCCTCCCCCAGCCTTTTTTGTAGCCCCCTTCAGGAATTGAGAAGCTACTATGAGGTCCCCCCTGAGTCTTCTCTTCTTGTCCCTTTCACAGGGGATAAATCACCTCCAAAAACCCTGGAAAGCTTCTCTTGGACTTGGTGGGGGTGCTCACAGCAGACCTGAACCTCCTGCTCTTCTGAGAGCAGCAACAGTTTCAGAGTTTCTCTAGCACAAGGTCTGGACGCCTTTGGAGATCCTTCCTTTCCCAACAATGAGTATGATGTTGACTGATTTGTTGAGCAGATGTGGAAAGCAGAGAAGTCTGAGTGGGGCAAAGCCAGAGGATGGAGATCCTGAGGGAAGGAGACCCCTTACCATCTCTGGGCAGCCTGTGTAACTCTTCTCTCACCCTGGCAAAGTTTCTTCTCCTATGTCTGTGGAGCCTCCTGTGTTCCAGCTTGCACCCACTGCCCCTTGTCTCCTATCATTGGAGGTCACTGAGAAGAGCCTGGCTCCATCCTCCTGACACCTTTTCCATATTTATGGTAGGGCTTTTAGAGATGCTTATCCACCCTACTGTGTGCAGATAGTCCTTCCTTTGTGATCCATTGGCTTGCTTTGTGTCTCAGGTTGGGAGACCTCCTGCAGCCCATGGACTGCCTTCATCTGCCCAGCAGCAGATGAAGAAGGGATGTGATGACACAGAAGGAAAGCCAAGGGAAAAATTAAAAAAGGGAGATGTGAGGAATAATTTTCTTTCCTCCTCCCTCCTTTTTTTTTCCTTTTTTTATCCTTCCTTAGCTCTGCCTGTTCCTGTCAAAGCCCCTGGAAATTGTTACCGACAGATCGAGTGTCTCCCAGTTTCTGTGTCAGGGAGTTTTGCCCATTCCATGAACCATGCAAAAGAGGGGTCAGGCAAGAGGAAGGGAGGGAGGGAGCAAGAGAATGACCAATTCAGCCCAGCTCGGGCTTTATCACTGATCTGGTCAGGTTCACTGGGTTTTAACTCCACGAGCCACTCAGGCTTAGAAACTCACACCTTGGTGATCACCTTTGAGGAGGAGGGAGCGGGTTGGTGTGAATTCCCTGGGGTCATCAAGTGAGGGGAGGGCAGGGATCATCTCCCAGGGCAGAGACCACCTTGCCCTTGTCCTCCAGAGCACAGCAGGCACTTGGATGCTCTCTGTTGGGATTGATCTCTATTTGTTACTTCACAGATCAGATCATAGAATGGTTCAGGTTGGAAGGGATCTTAAAGATCATGGAGTTTCAATCCCCCTGCCATAGGCAGGGATACCTCCCACTAGATCAGAGGCAACCAAGGCATGTTGGAGGACATTTTGGGTCCTGCTTGGCCCTGCTGTTGTGACTTAGGGCAGGGAAGACCACCAGGGGATCAGAACTTGCCAATGGGGTGTGCCATACTCTGAGATCAGAATAGAATCCTGAGATCACAGAGTATCAGGGCTTGGAAGGGACCTCCTGGAGAGATCATCTAGTCCCATCCCACTCCTGGAGCAGGAACAACCAGATCAGGTCACACAGGAAGGCATCCAGGTGGGGTTTGAATGTCTCTAGAGAAGGAGACCCCACACCCTCTCTGGGCAGCCTGGGACACTTCTTTCACCTTGACAAAGGTTTTTTTTCTCATATTTCTTTGTGACCTCGTAGCATTGCCTCTAGTTTTGCCTTGTGTTCCTCTGGTGGAAGTAGAGGCTCTATCTATATGGGTCTAAAAACCACACACCACATCCTGGTGATCCCTGGAAATGCTTTGAGGTGACCATGACACTGGAACAGGTTGCAGATGCCCCCTCAATCCCTGGAGGTGTTTAAGGCCAGGCTGGATGAGGAATTGAGCAACCTGGTGTAGTGGGAGGTGTCCCTGCCCATGGCAGTGGGGTTGGAGCTAGATGGTCTTGAAGGTCCCTTCCAACCCAAACCATTCTATGATCTCCTGTGCCTGGTGCTCTTGGGCAGCTGAGATATTTGAGTGAATTTCTTCTCCTTCTAGAGGTGGAACATGTCTCCAACCCTTTTCACACTGATTATTGTACATGAGATCTGATAACTCTGCAGGGAGAAAGAAATCATCTCAGCAAGCATCCTAAACCAGAGAAGCCTTGAGACAGATGAGATTTTGTACAAAGCACGTTGACACCAGTTTAATGTTGTTGTGGCTGGTTTTGGGTTTCATGTACCTTCTCCTGTGGTGTTTTCTAACAGTTTCCATGGGGTTGCCCAAAAATTTCAACTGGACTTCAGAAGTTCAGGCTTTGGATAGGTGATGATGAGCAATACAGGGGAGAGCCAGCCAAGTGTGGGTCCTGAAGGTGGTTCTTGTGCGGTGTCTTCTGAGCATTGGACCAGAAGTGATCAGTACAGGGTTTGGCAGTGGTTTGAAACTAGAGCAGGGCAGTACTAGAGGAAGAAGCTCTTCTCCATGAGGGTGGTGAGACACTGGAACAGGTTGCCCAGAGAGGTGATGGAGGCCCTATCCTTGGAGACAGAGACATTCAAGGCTGGGTTTGCTGAAGCTTTGAGCAACCTGATCTAGTTCAGGATGTCCCTACTCACTGCAGGGGGTTGGACTAGACATTTGAAGGTCCCTTCCAATCCTGATTCTGTGATATCATCTATTGGCAATGTGAATCTAGATGTCCTGGAGCACATCCAGAAGGAGCACATAAACAGCAGTTGTGAAGATGAGAGGGAGAGACCTGTTCTGTGCTACTTAGAAGCTGGAGGAACTTTTATTTTATGGCCATTTGTGGCATCTCCTTCTCTGAAGACATTCAAAACCCACCTGGATGCTTTCCTGTGTGACCTGGTCTAGCTTTTCCTCCTTTGGTAGGGGGTTTGGACTAGATGATCTCTTGCTGTCCCTTCCACTCCCTGATATTCTGTGATTACAATTAGCACAGGGGGTGTTTGTTCTATGAGTGTGTGTGTTTGTGCACAGAGGGGAGGGGGATGGAAAGAGCTGGCGGTGACAGGAAGGAAAGGAGGGGAGGGTGCCCTGACCTCTCCTCCTAGCCCTGACTGTGTCCCCATCTGAAGGTCTGGCATATCCACTCTCACTACTTAATGATAGTGACATTACCCATCCGCCCAGCATCGCGGGGCTTTTGTCTTCATTCAGGCAGAAATGAAGTTCTCCTGGGCGCACTTATCAATCACTGCAAAGCTCCAGCTGTTCCGGAGCCTTTGGATCGACTTCAACAGCCGTGCTTACAAATTGTCTCTGAATAGCACCGAGCTGAGACCCCCTTTTTTGTCATTGTCTTCCAACAAATGTTTTTTCTTTTTTTATTTTCTTTATTTTTTTTTTTATCCCTCCCCCCCCCTCCCTTCCCTCAACCCTTTCGCAGACGTTGCCTTCTGCCGCCCGTGATTGAAAACGAACCTGTTTTGCATTCTCCTGCTGGAGCCCTGGGTTGAGGGAGATGTCCCCCAGTGCCACTCCGGAGAGAGCCCCGTGCCAAAGACAATTACATGCATAGTTTTGCTGATTGCATTAAAATCATTAGAATGAAAGATTCTGAAATCCTACATTAAGGGGGGAAATTAGAAAAAGCTTCAGAGACAGACAGCGCTGTCCCCAAAGTGAGGGCAATACAATTAGCTCAAATTGTCTTACATACACACAGCCTAGGAGTAGCTCCTGTAATAAATGACCTTATTATTGCTGCTTCCTCTCTCCTTCCACTCTGTTTTCCCCCTCTTCTTCATACAATTCTTTGGGTTGGAAGAGACCTTCAAGATCATCTAGTTCCAACCCCCCTGCCATGGGCAGGGACACCTCCAACTACACCAGGTTGCTCAGTGCCTCATCCAGCCTGGCCTTAAACACCTCCAGGGATTGAGGGGGCATCCACAACCTCTCTGGGCAACCTCTTCCACTGTCTCACCACCCTCACAGTACAGAACTTCTTCCTTATCTGCACCCCAAATCTCCCCTTTTCCTATTTGCATCCATTCCTTCTAGTCCTGCCGTCCTCGACGCTACTAAAAAGTCCTACCCCAGCCTTTCTGTAGCCCCCTTCAGGAATTGAGAAGCTCCTCTGAGGTCCCTCCTGAGCCTTCTCTTCTCCAGGCTGAACAACCCCAACTCTTTCAGCCTGTCTTCACTTCCTACTCATTCCTCTCAAACTTCTTCTTTGGCCAGGACCACTTTTCTCTTTCTTCTTCCCTCCTTCTCATTCCCCGAAGCTTTGTCATGGTGAGGGTGAGAGAAGAGTGTCCCAGGCTGCCCAGAGAAGGTGTGGGGTCTCCTTCTCTGGAGACATTCAAACCCCACCTGGACACCTTCCTGTGTGACCTGATCTGGGTGTTCCTGCTCCAGCAGGAGGATGGGACTAGATGATCCTTTGAGGTCCCTTCCAATCCCTGACATTCTGTGCATCTTCTTTGGCCAGGACCACCATTCTCTTTATCCTTCCCTTTCCTTTTGCTTTTCTTCCCTTTTTCTCTTTTGAGGAGTGTCTGGGTTCCCTGGAGGCTGGTACTTTGCTTTCAGAGCTGCTTTTCAGACCTTTTAAGAGCATGTAAGTGCCACCCCAGAAGTTAATTTCCAGCTGAGTGAGAATCTTTGCTCTCCTGGTGAGGCTGCATCTGGAATTCTGCTTCCCAGTTCCAAGAAGGACAGCGAACTGCTGGAGAGGGTTGTGAAGATGATGAGGGGACAAGAACATCTCTCTTAAAAAGAAAGCCCTGGTGACTTGTGTCTTTTTAATCTGGAAAAAAAAGGTGAATCTTATCAATGCTTACAAAGACTTGAAGGGTGCGTGTCAGGAGGATGGGGCCAATCTTCTCAGTGGTCCTCAGTGACAGGACAAGAAGGGATGGGCACAAATGTGGACAAAGGAAGTTTCATCTACTTATGAGGAGGACCTTCTTGTCTTTGAGGGTGATGAGCACTGTCACAAGGCTTCTCTGCTGGGACTTTTGGTAGTTATTATGTGGACTGGAGTAGCTGTTAGAAGTTTCACATCTAGTACCAACCACTTTTGCATCAGTTTGCACTGCTTTGCTCTTAGTTCTTCCAATCACACGTGGTCCCTGTGTCCTGCCATGACATTATTCACTGTAGACCTTGTGTTTGTGTCTATTTGTTGCTTGTCCAGACTCAGGTGAAAGCTAACAAAGGGACAAACAGCTCCAATGCTCAATTAGTTGACTACAGCAATATGTATTTTAGGGATACCTGAACCCAAGGTGGTATCTTTCTTACTAATGTTTTAATAATAATAATTTGAAGGGCCATATTTTGACAAATAACTACAAAAACTAAACATAAGAAGATGTACTCACTTCTTTCAAGTGATTCCAGCCTCAGATTAGTCTTGACAAAGAGGGAAATAGGTTGTCCACTCACTTCAAGGGTTAATGGGGAGGAGAAAGTGGAGTAAGATGGTGAGATAATGAGATAGGGACCACAATAAGTATTAAATAAAACAAGAAGAAGGGGAGAATGAAGGTGAGAGTGGGGGAAAAAGGTAAGGGAATAGGATGCATCAGCAGAGTGAAGTTGGTGGAAGACAAAGTTACCTTCCTAATGTGAATCAGAAGCTTGGATGGACTGTGTGAGGCAAGTAGAGGAGCCCAGGAGGCAAGAGGATGGGAATGGATTTGGTGAGATGGGGCAGCAGGCTGGAGAGAAATGTGATAGAGGTGGAGAAAGCAGGCAGCAAAGGAAATCTGAGACATAGGAAATAAAGTTCTGGGGTTTGGTGGCTTTAAAGAAGAGATGGGTGTATGTTTTAGATAAAGACAATTGGGTGTTGGGAAAATAGGCAGAGATACAGACTTGAACAGTGTGAAGAGAGTAAAGTGATAAAAGGGAGGTAGATGAGGGTGAGAAGAAGAATCTGGTTTGCTCAGAAGTCCAGAGGGGTTCTGGATGTGATAAGTAGAGGAAGAGAGTGAGTTATGGAGCCCAAAGATGACCTTAAAAGTATCTGCAGAGATGTGGGATGCTAGGAAAGGGCAAATCTTCAAGGAATTATCTGCAACCAAGACTCCTTTGAGGAGGAGAAGACCCTTATTGGGTTGTCTTTTGTGTTTGTTCCAACTCAACTCAGAGGAGGAACAACCAAGAGTCAGTGGGATTCATTCTCCAGGCTGAACAACCCCTTGAAGTGTCTTCTTCCTCCCTTTTTGTTGTTTGCTTAGATGAGAGGGGAAGGTATGGAAAGAGCAGAGGATGGTGTGTTGGGGTCAACATAGAGCTTGGCTTAATCAACTTCACCAAGGCTTTGGATCATGTCTTTTAATGAGTGTTTGCATGTGGGCTGGTGTGAGTAGGCTGAGGAGGGCTGTGGTCTAGGGCAGGATCACTTGCAGAGAAAGGATGGTGCTTTACTGGGGGTGGAAAATGGAATTGTCACCATGGAATGAATGAATTGTACAGTTTCTCTTTTGTAACCCAGGGAATAATTAAGATAGATGGGTAGATGAATTAGCTGTCCTGCAAGGTCAAAAGTGGATTGCCTTATTACTCTATTATTTCACTGTTGTGGAACTATCACCACTAACGCCTTTTTCATGATATTTTGTACATCACACCAACAAAAAAAAAGGGTAAAAAAAGAAAAAAAAAAAAGGAAAAAAAGAGGGAGGGGTGGGGGGGGAGATACAAATTGATCGTTTGCTGGTGAAATCAGTCTTCGTCATCGCCAGCAGTGCTTGGATTAATGGGATTGAAGGCTGCTGGAGGTTCAGCCAGAGAGACGGGAGGGAAAACAAGAGAAATTGGTTTGTACCCCTGGGAATGGAATTGATGTGACTCTCACCGAGCTGCTGCTGTGGCAGTGTGGTGGCTGCTGTGCTGTGATGCTGTTGTTTGGGTGTTTTTTTAAAAAAAAAATTATTAAAAACCCAAAAAAACAGGGAGATGGGAGGACAAATTAAACCCCTAGGTGGAATATGGGGTTCTCACAAGCATAGGTGGTGATGTTCTAGGAGATGTTTGGGAGGTTCTGAAGAGTAGGTTTGCTGGAAGTCTTTAGGGAACAATAGAGAAGAGGCTTTGTGAAGCAAGGCTGCTTTATGGTGGTCTTCTGCTTGGGAGATGAGGTTTGGGACAGCACTGGAAGCTGGATATTACTCCCATTCCTAGCAAATACTTGCTGATCTACAGAGCTGACCATGGAGATCTTCCACACACCAGTTGTGTGGATGTAATGGAAGTAGAGGAGATAGAATCATAGAATGGTTTGGGTTGGAAGGGACCTTCAAGATCGTCTTGTTCCACCCTCCCCATTTCTGCTCATCCCTGGAGGTGTTTAAGGCCAGGCTGGATGAGGCATTGAGCAACCTGGTGTAGTGGGAGGTGTCCCTGCCCATGGCAGAGGGGTTGGAACTAGATGATCTTGAAGATCTCTTCCAACCCAACCCATTCTATGTTAACTATGAAGTCTAAAGAAGGCATTTTTTAAAATCAGATAACAAATAGATGATGTTCAGGAAGTGTTTTGGTGAAAAGCCTGACTTTCCCACCAAAGATGTGTGTAGGACACCATAAACTCTCTCATGCCCCATCCAGGGAGGTTGTAGCTATCCCATCCTTGGAGGGGGGTCAAGACCAAGCTGGATGGGACATTGAGAAGTCTGGGATGGTGGGAGGTGTCCATGCCTATGGTAGGTGGTTAAAATCATATGATATCTGAGGTCTCTAAGCCATTTATGGTTCCTCTATGCAGCGCTGATAGCCAGAGTATCAGTTGAGAGGGATAAAAACTCAACAGGGGAAGAATTTTAGAGGAAATTCAGCAAACGAGGTGTGCATCCCAAAAAATTCTCTTAGCATCTACTCCTCTTTCCTCCATGCTCTGTGCACAGATAGAAAAGGCTGGAAAGGGGACTAGGGGGGGGAAGTGGGGAACTCCTTTTCCAGTGCTGTGAACAGCACAAGAGCAAGACCTTGATGCAAAACATCACGGTGTTTGCATCAGGCAACTGGCTCTGGAGATAGTCAGGGTGAGCTGAGCCTATTTACTGGCAGCAGAGCAGCCTTCACATGGGGCCACTGAGGTTTTCAGCTCTCAGATCTGCACCGTGGATCTTGCCTCCTGCTTTCCCCATGAGAGGTCCTTGCATGTCTGAAGGGGCAGGTCCAGCTCTGGGAGCCACAGCCCTGAGGGATGCACTCTCTCTAGACTGGGAGTTCTGGTAAGAAAATAGTTTAATTCTTGTGTGCTTTAGAGAAAACTGGTGTTCCCAGTGTTTTGGGTTTTCCATAGTATTTATCACTTTGGGTTCTGGCCCAAGGAAACTTCCTTGTCTTTTCCTCTAAGTGCAGAGGGAGTTGGGGTTGTTCAGCCTGGAGAACAGAAGGCTCAGGAGGAACCTCAGAGTAGCTTCTCAATATCTGAAGGGGCTACAGAAAGGCTGGGGTAGGGTTTTTAATAGGATATGTGATGGCAGGACTAGAAATAATGGATGTAAATTGGAAAAGGGGAGATTTAGGATGGAGAGAAGAAAGAAATTCTTTGCTGTGAGGGTGGTGAGACACTGGAAGATGTTGCCCAGAGAGGATGTGGATGTCCCCTCCATCCCTGGAGGTGTTTAAGGCCAGGCTGGATGAGGCATTGAGCAACCTGATGTAGTGGGAGTGCTCAATTTTAGGCAGCTAACTATAAGATAAAAAAACTTTTAAAATTTTTAAAAGGCCAAAAACTTAAACTGACCCTTCTTCCCTCTTTTTCTTTTTTCCTGTTTCAGGGTTCTAGCTTTTCTTTAGAGTTATTGCTTTATCCCCGGTGAAAATCAGGGTGTTTATACCATGGTTGATATTTCTTCTTGAAGACAAACCCTAAATTTTCACCCCTTCATGGACTCTTCCTCTTCTTCCTTACAGCATTTGAGTGCCTTGATGTGTGTCTGAATCTGACCTGG
>VZTY01030723.1:0-18118 GCA_013400935.1 Turnix velox | reverse complement strand
TGACTTCTAGTTCTCTGCCACAGTTTTCATCACTTGGGTTTAGTCCACAGTTAGATTCCTGCCCTCCATATTGTTGAGGCTTTATTGCCATCTCCTTGTTCCTCCCAAGGGTGGGAAGCAGCTCCTCCAAGTCCATTATTTGAAATGAACACTGGTTGTGGTGTGGATTTTCACACATCCCTTGTATACAGAACCTGAATCTTCTCACAGATCCCTTCCTGCATTGAGAAAGAGCCCATTACACATTGTCTTGTGTGTGCAGACCAAACCTACACTTGCATTTGCAGCACATCTCTGTTTTAAGCAGAAATTGCATCTAAGAGATGAAGAGCTCTTGGGGTGCTTATTTTTCTGTCTTCCTCCAGTAACTAGAAACTTAGCACCTTTTGTTGAGGCGCTGGATCAGGACCTGAATGCCTGCCCTTTTCATCCAGCCTTCTCTTCTCTGCAGAAGCTTATTCTCATCATTTGCTAAAAAGCTGGTGTGCTTTCTTGCAGCTGGCAGAGAATTTCACACACTTGCACAAAGGTAACTCCTTGGGGATGGCCCTTTTCTGACAGGCAGAGTGTGCAGCTTTTGCAAACACTCAATTACATTTGCAAGATGAAACATTAGACTGTCAAAGGTTGTCATGAGCAGACCTCTACCTGTTTAAATTCTGAGTGTTTTCAGAAAATAATTTATTTTTTTTTAAAGGATTCCTAAGAAATAAGAAAAAGCAGGATGCTCTGAGTCCCTTGTGAATCAAACCAGGTGCTACCTGTGATGTGAGTCTCTTAAATGATGAAGCTGGAGGTTCAGGGAGGGGCACAAATCAACAAAGCATGAAGAAATACCCCTTGTCAAAAAGAAGTAGAGACATGTTGTGTTGCACAGGTCAAACATTACTCTAGTCAAATCTTTCCCACTCCTTAATACAACCTTTGACTGATAAGACTGTCACATAACAAACCAGACAGTTGGTAGCCTGTGAAAGGATGCTGCCTTCTGTCAAAAGAGTCCTTGATTCACCCAGTTTAAAAGCAGGAGCTTTCCCCACAGTCATTCAGGCATCCCTCTTTCCTGCTTCAGAGACTCCATCTCCTGGAAATAGCCTGTCAGGTCCCATCTGTTTTTTTGTGAAGCTGCTAGTCCCTGGAGAGAGGGTCCTCCATTCCCATATCTTGTCTGATGCTGGAAAACCAAAGGGGAATAACCTCTGCAATCTGCCAGAAATTGGTTTTCTGAAAGCAAGGACCCTGCTTGAGGGAGCTGCAATCTACCATACTTAGAAGAAAATTAGTTTTCTAAGTGCAGGGCTTTCTCCTGGCTGCTTCAGTCCTCCATCTCTGCCTGGGCTCCTTCTCCTCATAACGTGGCTTGGGGGAGCTTAGGTTTAAACAGCTCCCTAACAAGCCAAATCCAGAGCAGAGAATTTCTTATCACAGCAGGAGCTGTGAAGGAGACAGTCACAAACTGACTTTTAAGAGACTCCTTGCCTTTGCAGAGCTAGGAAAACTTTGTGTGAGCAGTAAGCAAGCTATGGCTGGGATAATTAACAACTGTTCTATTTGTCAGTACCTCAAAAACAATTAGCAGGTGTCCTGGTTGATATGACAGGCTCATTAATCATTGGAAACTCTCCTTCAAATTGATTTATCAGGCAAACAATTTTGCCCTGGCTCCTGCAATAATTTCAGACTGGGCTTTATAAACACAGATAAAGTGACATCCCCCACCCCAAAGGACTTAGAGGGTAAATAACACAAGACAAATATAAACAGTAAATGCACCATGGCATAAAAGCTGAGGAGAAGAAGGTTTTGCTGTGAGAACAAGGCAACAGAGAGTTTGGATGAGAGAAAAGTTGCTAATTGGGGAGGAGCAGTTAGAAAACAAAGTAGGTAAAGACTTAGGGTGGTCGTAGTCAGAGCCATTTACATAAATTCAAATGTTTGTAAAGCTTTAAGACAGACAGAAGGCTTTAGGGTGACTCAGCAGACATCAAAAAACAAAGTGAGTGCAAGAAAAACAGCACCATTTGGCAAGAAGAACAAGGAAGACAAGAGAAAGGCTAGAGAAACAAAGTTGTGAGTACAAACAACTTTTAGAAGTGTAAAACTGGGCTCCTGGGAAATGATAAAATGAAGAAAAAGCCATACAATTTAATGAGCTAGAGCATCCACTGTGATCAGAGGAAGAAAGAAAAGTGACCTAGGGTTCTGTATGGAACAGTTATAGATGTGAGAAGGAGAGGACATACAGGAGATTAAATAACACAGGACAGATAAATTTTCTTTGTGGTTTTGTTTTATTTTTGGCTGACTGGATTTTGTTGTGTGTTTTTTTCCATCTTTTTTTGTTGGGTTTGGTTTATTTTTTTAAACTCTTTGAAAATTAAGGCATTTGGTACATGCCCCCTCCCTGGAGGTGTTTCAGGGCAGGCTGGATGAGGCATTGAGCAACCTGGTCTAGTGGGAGATGTCCTTGCCCATGACAGGGGGGTTGGAACTAGATGATCTTTAAGGTCCCTTCCAACCCAAACTATTCTATGATAACTACTACTCTACTCTGCTCTGATGTGACTCCACCTGGAGTACTGTCTCCAGCTCTGGAGTTCCCAATGTAAGAAAGAGATGGAAATCTTGAAATGAGTGGAGAGAAGGGCCAGAAAGATGATCAGAGGGCTGGAGTCCCTCTGCTGTGAGGACAGGCTGGAAGAGCTGAGGCTGTTCATCCTGGAGAAGAGACCTCCCAGTGGCCTCCCAGTGCCTGAAGGGGCTAAAGCTGAGGAGGGAATCATTATCAGGGACTGGTGCAATAGTCAGAGGAGTAGCAGTTATAAATTGAAAGAAAGGAGATTCAGAGTAGATATCAGGAAGAAATTCTTCACTGTGACAGTGGTGAGACACTGGTGAGAGACCTCCCAGAAATGCTGAGGATGTCCCCATCCCTGGAAATGTTTAAGACCAGGCTGGATGAGGCACTGATCAACCTGATCTAGTGGGAGGTGTCCCTGAACATGGCAGGGGGGTTGGAACTGGATAATCTTTAAGATCCCTTCCAACCCAAACCATTCTATGGTCTGAAGATCTCTTCTATATAGATTGCAGTGAGTTTTCCTTCTTTTATTTCTAAGAAATAGTGTGATTCTGAGGCATTCAGCCAAATTGAACTTCATTAAAACACTATACACTTGTATACATATCTTGTATATATACATATATGTGCACTCATATATTCCTGCTTCATTCTAAATGTCCTCTTTTCTGCACTGTGTCTCTACCCTGATACAACAGAGGATCATTTTGCAGGGATATTGAATACTAGACCATGAGTAGGAACACATCAAACATCCCAGCTGACCTCAAACCACTTCCAAGCAGAGCAAAAAGGTTCTGTCATGTCCTCTTTCTGTCTAAAGAGTACAGCTGCAAGCGAAACCTGCTACTAAATTTCAGAGCAGAAGTGCCAAAGGACTGGTCTAAAAACTATGTCAGCTTCTGTCAGAGATTCCAAGTGCTTAACATCTATTTGTACTTTAAATCTTGAGGACTCTTGCAATATTGAAACTCTCTAATGTCTCCATGGAAACTTGATAGTTCCCAGAGATGGAGGGAAGATGTTAGTATCGCTGGCAAGTTGTCTGGGAAGAAGAGGGTTTTTTTTTTTGCCTATCTTATCTTGAATGTCAGTGTCTTTTGAAAATCTCCACTGCATCAAAATGATGCAAAAAATTTGTCAAAAAATTCTGCTCCCACATAGGCAGGGTTACTACAAAGCAAAACAAACTCTGAAGCATCAGGATAGTCACCACACAGTTATTCAAGGGTATCAATACTGGGAAAGCAATTACTACAGGAAAAATGTGAGCCTGTAAATGCAGCACATATTGCTTTCCTATGCTTTTTATGTAATAGACATCATTATCCTGCCTAATGACACCAATTATTTAAAAATTAAGCACACAATACCTCATGCTTCATATTTATTAGAATCACACGGAGTTGCCTTCTGCAGCACTTGGGGGCCAGAGCTCCTTTAATAAATTCTACACGTGCCTTCAGTGTTTCCTCTGGGGTTGTAAATTTTTATTTTTTTTTAATGCTTACTCTTTTAGTGGGGAAATCTCCCACATCAAAAATTTAAAAGGTCAATTTTCTGATGAAACACACGAGCCTTGGATATTCTAAATGGCACCCTAGACTGCAGAAGCTAATTGCTTTTTTGCCAGAAGAACTCTCTTAAGTGCTCACTCTGGAAACAGGTTGATGGGGAAAAAAGCAGGATGCAGCTCTGCTCTGCTTCCAAGCCTGCTGGGATTTGTGGAGATGAGTGACTCTAGAAAAAAATAGAAATCACCTGGAGCCTGTTAATATTATAATCAAGTGAAAGCACAATTGCTACTGTCTTAATCCATCTGTCTGGATGCATCCTCTCTGCTTCCAATCACCTGCTTTAGTCACAGGTGTATTATTATGGAGATGGCATGGAAAATAACCCAGCTTCACTCATGTTCCAAATTGCTGTATGCTCTGCTACAGCAGTCTGCCCATCTCTGTAGCTTCAGATCCATAATTTGTCAGGAAGGAAGGCTGGAGCATCTCCTTTATGAGGACAGGCTGAAAGAGTTTGGGGCTTTTCAGCCTGGAGAACAGAAGGCTCAGGGGGGACCTCAGGGTGACTTATCAATACATGAAGGGGGCTACAGAAAGGCTGGGGTAGGGTTTTCTAATAGGGTATAGGATGGCAGGACTAGGAGGAATGGAAGAGGGGAGATTTAGGCTGGGTAGAAGAAAGAAGTTCTTCACTGTGAGGGTGGTGAGGTGCTGGAAGAGGCTTCCCAGGGATGTTGTGGATGCCCCCTCTCTGGAGATGTTTAAGGCACTGAGCAACCTGATCAAGTGGGAGATGTCCCTGCCTATGGCAGGGGGATTGGAACTAGATGATCTTTAAGGTCCCTTCCAANGACCCATCAATGCCTGGAGACATATGATTCTATGTGAGGGTGGTGAGACACTGGAACAAAGTTCCCAGAGAGGTTGTGGTCAATCCCTGGAGGTGTTTAAGGCCTGGCTGGATGAAGCACTGAGCAACCTGATCTAGTGGAAGCTTTCCCTCCCCATGGCAGGGGGTTTCGAACTAGATGATCTTTAAGATCCTTTCCAATCCAATCCATTTTATGATCCTATGAAACAAAGCCCCCATAATGCACAAAGTATATCCAAAGTTCCTCTATGTGTGGAGGCTGGCTGCACAACACCCAAGTTTATGTTAACTCCAATTTTAACAAGTGCTGTTTATGGAAAATCAGAGTGAAAAAAGCCTATAAATTAATCAACCCCATGTATTGCAATCAGATAAGTCACGTAAAGCTCAGCAGTGTTCAATATGTCACACATCTAGTATGATAATGTAGCTTTGGTAAACATGAATTTATAGTATATAATGGCAGTTCTACAGTCTGACAGCAGATGATGCTGATTTTACCCTGAGTGATATGTGAGATTCTGAGTGATGAGATTGAGAGACAGTAATTACACATGATAAAATCAATTTACAACATCAGCAGCATCAACAATCAAGGAATAACAAGTGCACCAGACAACAATTGTAACTTTTAATTTAGAATAAGAAAACACCAACTCAACTAAGGGAGTGTTTTCAAACTTCAGGGAATTCAGAGAGGAATATTGAATGGTTGAATCATTCAGGCATTTTACCATTTCCAGCTGATAAGTCCCTTTCATGGGAAACTTAAGTCTCTCAGAGATTGTTTGAAAAGAGTTTGGATATGAATTTCAGCCCCTGAGTCTTTGTTTTGTTAAGTGATGTGAGCAGAAAAATACTAGATTCCAGGATTTGTGTAGATAACCCTTCATATTTAATTACAGAGAGTCTTAAAACACATTTAGAAAAGTACCAGAAGAATGAATTTTTGAAAGTAATTGTAGACAGTGGAAAACAGTGACAGGTTCTTGTACACCTCCCTAAGGTATTAAAAATAAAAATTGAAAAGTGAGTTAGCTTTTCAGCATGATGTTTCTGTTCTGTGTTTGTGTGCACAAACCAGAAGATAAGACCCTGTAATTTTGCATCACTCTTTTGACACAGTGTTTAGAAGACACAAAACATTAAGCTAATGTGTATTTGGTGCTAAAGATTCTGACATGGGAGTTACATCCTTCTAGATCCATATTTTTAGAGCCTCTAAAGTACAATTCTGCTTTTCCAGGTAGCATTTTGTTGGGATAGGAAAAAAATTCTAACTTTTGGAAAAGTGCTACTGCAAAATTTCCCTGCACTTCTGTTTAAACACCTGAAGTGCAGAGGGAAGAATCATAAAGCTCCTGAATGATCTCTGCAGCTGCATGAGCTAACTCAAAAATGCCACTGAATCACTCGATGAGGCGGTTAATGGTCTAATCACTTTTCATATCCTCTCCCAAATTCCCCCTGAGACTTGTTCAAAGCTTCCCGAGCTCTCCAAGGATCAAATGCAGCCTGTGGCTCTCAAGATTGCTAGAGCTGGAGGAGATGCCTTTGAAAAGTTCAGCCCAAAGATCAGAGGTGGTTGAAAATCAGACTCTCCAGATTAAGCACTGCTTGAGCGCAGGGCAATTAGTTCAGTCCACTAATGGCACCTGTCACCTGTATCTGTCCCCTGCCTAGAAAAAGAAGGGATTAATCTTGTTATTCTGCAAGTACATCATGTTGTGTTAGTGTCCAAGTTGGCATTACACATCCCTCACAATCTGAGGTGATTCCCAGTAAGACTGGATGCACCATCCCTGGCAGTTTCCAAAGCTCAAAGATGGAGCTTTGAGCAACCTTGTCCAGTGTGAGATGTCCCTGCCTATTGTTGGAACCAGATGATCTTGCACCATGGGGATGCTGAGGCACTGGAACAGGCTGCCCAGAGAGGTGGTGGAGACCCCATCAATGCCTGGAGACATCCAAGACCAGGCTTGTTGAGGCTCTGAGCAACCTGATCTAGTGCAGGATGTCCCTACTCACTGCAGGGGGGTTGGAACTCAATGATCTTTAAGGTCCCTTCCAACCCAAACTATTCTATGATTCCATGTCCCTGCTCACTGCAGTGGGGTTGGACTAGATGACTTTTGAAGGTCCCTTTCAACCCTATGATCCTATATTTCTATGATCTTTTAGGCTCCTTCCAACCCAAATCACCATGATTCTATGGTCTGAAGATCTCTTCTATATAGATTGCAGTGAGTTTTACTCCATTCAAAAATTCCTAATAGGTGTGCAAAAGTATAATATATCTTTGTATGACTTTGTAAAGAAATGTCTTGATTTTTTATTTACTACTACTTTTTTTTTATTTTATTTGTGGACATTACACAACAAGGAAACAAAAACCTCTTTCCTTTTTCTTCCTCATGTTATTACAAATTGTTTTAATGAAAATGAATCAGCAAGTCTAAGGAAGCTGAAGAGCTACACAAAATGAGCATCCCAGGATAGGGAATGCCATGTCCTGGGGTGGGATTTTGTTCATCCCTGATATTTAAAAATCATAATCTAGATGGCTGGTACTTCTGGAAATTTTTAGGCTCTTGTAATCACATCAGCAGTACTATTTGTAAGATCAAAGAGAGTCTGAAAATGCTGCACACTTAACATACAACTACTCTTATAATTTGTAATGACAGTGACCTCTCTCAGTCAGAGCTTCATAACTCACAGAGGTGTAAAAGTGCAGACAGCATTTGGAGAGGACCTGATACTTTAGAATCATAAAATCATAGAATAGTTTGGGTTGGAAGGGACCTTAAAGATCATCGAGTTCCAACCCCCCTGCCATAGGCAGGGATAGCTCCCACTAGACCAGGTTGCTCAGTGCCTCATCCAGCCTGGCCTTAAACAGCTCCAGAGAGGGGGCATCCACAACCTCTTTGGGAAACCTCTTCCAGTGTCTCACCACCCTCACAGGAAAGAACTTCTTTCTTACATACAGCCTAAATCTCCCCTCTTCCAATTTGCATCCATTCCTCCTAGTCCTGCCATCCTGTACCCAATTAAAAAGTCCATCTTCGTGGCCCTCCTCTGGACCTGCTCCAAAAGCTCAATATCCTTCAGAAGATGATAATTTGTTGATTTTATAGAGTTCTCATCCCTGTAAAATCTGGCTGCGTTGTTATAGTCTGATCATTGCAGGGGGAAGCAATAATCATGGCAAGAAAGAGCTAACAGCTGTATCCTTTTCTTGGTTTTTTTTTTTTTTTAGGAGCATCATTACAAAACACAGAGCCACTGGAAACCTAAAATGCAGGTTGAGGCAGGGCACAAAACAATGTTTTGGGAGATTTATGCTTTTGAAGACGAGATCAATTCCTGCAGTTTGCAACAGAAAACGTTTGCAAGAATGTCTGAGAGGTGTCTGGGTTATGTGCTTTGTACAGTTGGGACCTAGACACAGTGAAATGTGAAAATGCAGCCAGCACCACCAGCTGATAGAGCAAATGCCAAGTGGCTGTTTAGCAGTGCCAGATCATGCCAGATCCAGACAGAAAAAAAACCATCCTTCCCTCCTCCCCCCGAGCCTTCTCCTGCTCGTATCTAAATCTTGAGGAGACTAAATCACTTCCTAAAAGTGGGGAGGGAGAAAGCAGTCTATTACTCCCTGTCAGCCCACGAAGTATTGTCCATATTGACAATCTGTTTGGTAGAGGCAGGCAGCAGAGGCAGTAAATCCTATTAACCTGCTCAAAGTCAAATGAAGACATTTAGAAAACAGAGCAGCTATTGCACGCAGCGCTGAAAGAAAACTGTAGCAAAGAAAGGTTAAACGGATGCACCAGCTATTAGATTATACAGTTACAACTGCAAAATCCCCCCCCCCCCCTTCCCACTCCCTCTAAACCTTTCTATCACCTGCTCTTGCCCTTCAGGATATTAATTATATCCCCACCAGTCTAACTAGCTGACCATTCAGATGCTCTCTGTTCTGTCAATGCTAATTTTCAAGATTAAAAAAAAATCAATTTCATGCTAACAGCACTACTATGGAAAATTCTCATGTTATACTATGTTTTTTTATTTTTTTTTTTAACTAATGCACATTTCCTCCACTGAAAAGCATATGGCATTTTGTGTNAATTTACTCAAAATGGGTGCAATTTCCTTTCAAATAAAAATTCCCTCTGCTGCTGATGTTGGACTTGGAGGCCTTTAACTGATCAAAGTGTGGCATTTCCTTTTATGAGATGGCTGATCTTTGGAGATTCATTAAAGCTCATTCTTTCTTCTTATGCATAAGTGATTATTAATACCTAATCACTGAATGAGAGGAGTGGGAAGAAGGGGTCTGTCTGAAGCCAGACTCAACAGCCCTTCTTTTTCACCTTCTCTCCCTGGTTGTCATGACTGAATTACACTGAATTCTATCACTAAGTCAAGGCAAGTCTTGGAGAACACTTGATAAAACATTGAATTTTTCAGATGACTCTGCACAGTATTGACTTGATTTCTATTTTCATTGTGAATTGACTGTGTGTGGTCAGCCAACACTCCTCTCAACTTCATGGGGCACAAGGAGGACCAGAGGATGCAACCACTTGTCATAGAATCATAGAATGGTTTCAGTTGGAAGGACTTGAAGATCATCTAGCTCCAATTCCTCTGCCATGAGCAGGGACACCTTCCACTAGACCAGGTTGCTCAGTGCCTCATCCAGCGTGGTCTTAAACACCTCCAGGGAGGGGACATCCACAACCTCTCTGGACAACCTCTTCCAATTTCTCATCATACTCTCAGGAAAGAACTTCTTTCTTCTCTCCAGCCTAAATCTATCCTCTTCCAATTTGCATCCATTCCTCCTAGTCCTTCCATCAGATATCCTATTAAAAAGTCCTACCCCAGCCTTTCTCTAGACCCTCTTCAGGTATTGAGAAGCTACTATGAGGTCCCCCTGAGCCTTCTCATCTCCAAACTGAACAACCCCAACTCCTTCAGCCTGTCCTCATAACCCCCTGATCATCTTCATAACATCAGTAACCACTTCCCAGAAGAAGGCTTCCAGAAAAGGGGGCTGTTGAAACAGCACTTTCCCTACACTGGAGACAACATTCCAGTCACAGATTTATTTTTCCTAATTTTTAGAAGAGTGTCTGAAAGGGGAAAGGTGTTTACTAATTAGGGAAAATAATAGGTGCAAGAATGCCAGAGATTCCTCTGCTCTGCTCCTGTTCCACCCTCCTCGCTGGAAATGGCAGCTATTAATATTTTATTGACTGGAACCTCTGGGGTAGATTCCAGATGTCACTGCTTGATCATTGTCTACTAATAAGGAAAAATAAATTCTGTTGTGTCAGTGCTGAATTCCCATCTATGGCAACAATCATTGCAGGCAGACAAATGCTCCTGTGCTTTTGGAGATAATTTTTCTCCAGTTTGTGACTGTGCACACAAGAACAATCTGTTCTTAGGTAAACTGGACATCTAAAAATCTAACAAAGCAAAAGAAAAGTCCCCAACATTTCCTTTTTAATTTCTGCACATTAAGAAAAAGCTATTTCCTTCTGGGTTCTGAAAGAATGGAGGTTAAATTAGCAAAGCTTGAGGGTAGAGTAAATGCTGCCTGCTAGGAAAAAAATCTGCTCTATTGGTTTTGAAGACATGAATCACTTTATGACAATCAGTTGGGTGCTGAAAAACTGATATCTTGATAATGCTGCACTTCAGGTGACTCTTGCTGCCAAGTAGCCCATCTTGAAAGCCTTCCAAACATATTACCTGTCCAGTTAGTGCTGAAGATCTATTAAAGAAGTGGTGAGATTTGGCTGAAGTCTACTGAAAATATGTGCAGAAATCCTGATGACCTCTGATTTCAAGGAAGATTGATTTTCTTCAGTTGGATAATGATAATAACAACTACCTAGGTTGACAGGGGCCTTTAGAGATCATCAAGTCCAGCCATGACAATGATGTTTTTCTCTAATTATTATTACCAGCCATTTAAAACCTGAAATTCAAGTGGAAGCTTCAGCAAATTTACAAGAAAAAGTTGGCTCAGATTCAGAACTACAAAAATATTGAAATTAGGCAGCTAGGAATCCTCAAAGGCTTACAGAAAAAATGTGAAGGGACTTTTTTATCAGGGAGCAGAGTGATGGGATCAGGGGGTGAAGGTTTTAAACTGAAAGAGGGGATATTTAGATTAGATTTTAGAATTAAATTCTTTACTGTAAGGGTGATGAGACACTGGAACAGGTTGCATAGAGTTCAAGACCAGGCTGGATGAGGCACTGAGCAACCTGGTCTAGTGGGAGGTGTCCCTGCCCATGGCAGGGGGGTTGAAACTAGATGATCTTTAAGGTCTCTTTCAACCCAAACCATTCTATGATTCTAAAAATTGAGAAATCTGTCATTGAGGAGTACCTCTGTTTCAGGTCCAGTTGCAGCTCTTGATATTGTTTGTATTTGTTGAATTTAGCAAACCAAATGTTCTGAACCATGATATTGTGATGAGAATTGTCATGACTAAAGCTTCAAAAAAATAATAATTCTATGTTTTTATAGATACCACTATACTACATGTGCTCAGTTCATCCTTTGCACAGAAAGCTACATGCTAGCACATACAAAAATGAAACATGAAGTACAGTACATTGATTAAGTTTTTGATACAAATTTGAAAGCCTGACTTGAAAACTAGACATTGTACTGGCTTTTTTCTGCATTTTTTAAAATACATTTTTCTTTATAACCAAGTAAGGAAGGTGGCTGTGTGCTTTTATCACTCATTCTCTTATCTTGAGGAAAAGAAAAATCCCATAATCCATGAAATGAGGCATCTCACTTCCAGAACCTGGCATCCTTTACTGGACAAACTATTTGCTATTCCTTACTATTGCAAACTGGCAAAATAATAGTAATGACATTTTTATATAGCAGTGATATAACTTCAGCAAGAATAATGAGCATCCTGATAATGAGGTACAACTGGGTTGTTGATGTTTGGGTTTTTTATTGTACCTTCAGAATCAGCTCAGAATTGAGGTTGGTGAACCTGACGCTTGACTAAGAGTTTTCAGCAGAAAGAGTTTGTTTAGCTACATGTTGGAATGGAATATTTAAGATTACAGAAGCTTGTGCTGTTTGTTGTTGTTGCTATCCTTCTAAAAATTATTCTTACATTTAAAGCACACATTATTTCTCTAGCAGGAGTATTGATTTGTAGAGAAAGATGGACTAGGCTTTTTGTGCAGAATCTTTTCAAACTATAAAATACCCTGTACAGGCTCACAAAAACTAGGTAAAAAGAACCCAAACCAAGTCTTCTGACCTGCCTATAGCTGAAGTATTTTAGCATGCAGCTCTTACTGCATAATCACAGAATCTTGAGGATTGGAAGGGACCTCAAGAGATCATGCAGTTCAATCCCCCTGCCAGAGCAGGAACACCTAGTCCAGGTCACATAGGGATGCATCCAGATGGGTTTTGAATGTCTCCAGAGAAGGAGACCTCACAACCTCTCTGAGCAGCCTGTGCCAGTGTTCTTACACTCACTGTGAAAAAGTTTTTTGCTATACTTCAGTGAATCCTCCTGTGTTCCAGCTTGCACCCATTGCTCCTTGTCCTGTCATTGGAGGTCACTGAGAAGAGCCTGTCTCCATACTCCTGACACTCACCCTTTCCATATTTCTAGACATTAATGAGGTCTTATGCTATGGAAAGTCTATAAAAATGGTACCAGGACTGCACTACTGCCAGAACAGAGAAATTATTTAAATCCCAGCTGTGGGAAGAAGCAAACCAGCATCACCAGTCAGCACAGCACCACCAGCATCACATAGCCTCAGGAGAACCACAAGGCACTGAGCCTGGGGAACCATAATCTCATTGCTCCATTAAATAACTATCTACACTGCAGGCTCATCCAGGATTGGAGTCCCCTGCATGAAGGAATACATCTGAGATGCTCAGGAAGACTTCCCTCAGGCCTCGAAGTAATGAGTCCAATGTTGGTTATCCCAATTCTGATTCTTCCCCTGCCAAAAATAAAATCACATTCACTATTTTTTTTTATTTTTTTTTTTATTAGGGATTATGGAGAAGAAAACTTCATTGTCATGGGAGGGAGCGCGTTTGTCTTTGGGAAGGAAATAATAAATCTGAGCATTCTATTTGGAAATACAAAAGTTTTTCACTGTCTGCCACCCAGCTCTGGGGCTCTCTTGCTTGTAGAGGACAATTTTCATTTACAGCCCCCACCTAAGCCTTGTATAAAGATGGTGGTTTCTGGGTCTAAGCAGGGTCCAAGTGAATTTTAGAAATTAATTTTCATTTTTGGGTGCGTTTTCCTGGAAAACAAGAGCATAACTTCTCAATAACTCATTGGAACTAAATGATCTTGAAGGTCCCTTCCAACCCAAACCATTCTATGATTCTATGATTATATGATTTCCCTCCCTATGGCAGGGGGGTTGGAACTTGATGATCTTGAAGGTCCCTTCCAACCCAAACTATTCTATGATTCTATGATTTGCTTTGCTAGTGCAAGAGGCAGAAGTGCTTCTTCCACCCAGTGCTTTTTGCCTTTCATTCTGCCAGGGAAATAAAACCTCTCCAAGGCAATCCTGTGTGCACCAGTCAGGTAACTCTATTTAATACTGACTTCTCTCCACTGGGTTGAAGCAAACTTGTTCTCAAACAATTACCAGTGTAACTTAGCTTTCTGTGGGCCCAGTTCATTAAGAAGGGAAGGTTTTAGGGAAATGAATGAGCCCAATTCTCCTGACAAAGCTCCCTGCTCATTAAAAGACTATTTGTGCTTTGATGTGTACAACGAAGTTTTTTCTGCAAGAAGTGGTGAAGGAATACAGGTAAAAATTGATACAAGCAGCAACAGATAGCACTCACAGGCACAAAGAAATCTCTTCTTCCAGTAATTTTTCAAAGCAATAATGGCATGTTATTGTTAAACATAGAAAGGGAAATACACCATGCTCTGAGGCAATGCCAAAGATGCCTGAACCTGATGTTGTTCCTCTAACATGACACGACAGTGTGATTAAATTAGCAACCTCTTCCCAGTGTGCTGATTGTGCCCAGTCCTTAACTGAAGGGAAAAAAAAAATCCATCCTTTCCATAGTACCAATCTGTGTAATTAAAAATCAATTTGGTTTCAATCATTGCCTTGCCCTAGAAAGGAACTCCACCTTAATGAAATAATGTTATTTTTTCCCCATTAGGTTCAGAGAGTGAAAACCTGATTAGAGGAGCTCTTGTCTCCTTTCTCACGTACAATTATTCTCCCCACCAGCATTACAAGCACAGAAGGAGGCAGCCGACCTGCAAGGTATGTGCAGGAGCAAATGTGTGAGGGAGAGGTTATTCAAAGGCAAATGGGGAAACCAAATTAGCCAGGATAAATCTGAGCAAGGGCTTTTATGTGCAAGATGTGTTTCCTGCTAGACTGAAGACCTTTGTGCTGGGCTGGAAAGGGAAATGACACCAGGGTTATTACTGCAAGGTCAGTACAAAGGAACTGAGGACAAGAAAATTGACAATTCATTGTTAGTTTGCTGCTACATTTGGAGGGTCAGGTGTTTTGGAAGAGTTTTGAATTTTTGCAATAGCAGGAAATAGATCTGATATTTATAGGGATTTTTTTCTTAATTTTTTTAATATATTGTTTTAGCATATCACATTATAGAATCATAGAATGGTTTAGAGTTGAAAGGGACCTTAAAGTTCTTCTAGTTCCAACCCCTTCCCATGGGCAGGAACACTTCCCACTAGACTAGGTTGCTCAATGCCTCATCCAGCCTGGTCTTAAACACTTCCACAACCTCTCCAGACAACCTGTTCCAGTGTCTCACCACCCTCACCATAAGGAATTTCTTTATTATTCTTATTTTAAGTGCAGTAATGAGATATGTTTTTATTAGCAGAATCTAAAGCCCAGACCAAATGGTGACACTTCCTAAAATATGAGTAACATCCATCTGAACTCATTGAAGACTTTAATATTGTCCAAGTTCTTAGACTGAATCTTTGTAGGTCTCACAAAAGGACCTGCCTGTTTACCTTTCAGCATTTCAGTATGAACAATTCAGAGCCAACATATCATTCATTAGTTCCACCCTTGCACACTTTAGGACCCACAGAAACATCCTTTAGCTGTTTGCCTTCCTCTTAACAACATCCATAATCTTGTGGCTTTTATTTTTCAAGCATTCTTATGACTCTCTCTCTCTCACCTCTCCCTGTCTCTACTCTTTTGACCCTTCTCCTGTTGTCTGACCTTCTGATACACCCACATGCTTTACACCCACTGCTTACTCCTTTTAGTCCTGCTCTGTCATTTGTTGGTGTCTCTGGAGAAATTGCCAGTCTCTTTCTCTGCTCAACTCCCAACAGTGTCTTACCACATTAAAAAAAATAAATAAAAGGAAAAAGGAATGGAATGTACTTTTCTTTTCCATAACAGAAGGCTCCTTTCTCTTTTCTGCTCTAAATGCAGGAGTTTTACAAGCTCTCTGTTCTTTACCCTCTGCTGTCCTGCTGATGCCCTCCTGATCTCACTGGATGAGTCACAGCTTCAGAAGAGCCTCCTGCCTCTACACGTACCATCTCCTCTCCTTGCTCTCAACCAAGTCTAGACTGAGACCTTCTGGAAGGATACTGTAGAGACCATTTTCCACAGCTTGCTTTAGCCCTCCTTTTCTTCTCCTTAGACTCTTCCAGTGAAATTCAACTTCTCCATTCACCCAAGGCTCTCCATGGCTTGCCCCACTTGGCTCCATCCCTCCTGTGCAAGGCTGATGAGCCACTAACTACTTGTTGGACACTGACTGCAGTTCAAACTTCATTCTTTCCTCTTTTGCTGCCTCTTAGGGAAATTTTCCAGCAGATAACTGGTTCATAAACCTTTTTTTTTTTGCTCCAAGCTGACAGTGGTCAAACAGGAGGTGCACTGAAACTAGTTTGGGTTGGCTGACTTGCTTTGTGCTTTGCAGGTTAGTCCTTTTGGGCTGAGTTTGCTGCTTTGCTTTGCAACCATCCTGTCCTCAGCACTTTTAGGGCCTTTTAAGAGATGTTCTGTTAGAAACATATTGAAATATGTGAGTCTAAGAGCACAAATAGACATTCCAGTAAAGAAATTCCTAGGAGAATACATGGTTACTACTCCCATCTCTCCATAAGAGCATGAGGCTATTTGATATCACCCCTGCTTTGCTAACATTAAGGGTTTTAAGTGTACCCTGTTCTAATTATTATTAATCCTTAAGAGAAGCAGGGAGCATTAGTGCTGTTCTGCTGCTCTAAGTGCTTAAATACACACGTGGACCACCTTTCTGTACTCTTTGATTACCATGCAAGGTTTAATGGAATTATCCTGGCAACATCTTTCTGAAATATTTAAGAGTGATTGCTTGTATTGTAGAGAGACTAATTGCCATGAAATCAGCATCCTGACAAAGGTCAGGGTGTAAACCTGTAGCAAAGCACAGATTCTCAAGCTGGCATCCTAACTTCAGAGCTGGGTTATTGCATCTAAATAACACAGTTATGCTTCAGGATGTTTTAAATCTATCTGACAGCATCTGAGCTTGAAAGGTATGCATGGTCCAGATCTTGCAGAATCTCAAATAGTATTTATTTACTGTAACTACCACGGATGGATAATTACATATTATGAAATCTAAAGCATGAACTAATAAATTTTAATGCTGGCATAAAGCATATACTCAAGTATAAATACAGGAAGGAACAAAAAGGAATTGCAACTAATGCACAGTGCATAAAAGTCAGTGGACAGGATCACTATGAAAATGGTCAATACTTTTATGTAACAGTTTACTTATGGCTTTATTTATTTGGTATCTAAGTTACCATTAATAATGTAGATACAATGCATGAGAAATGCTCTCCACAACTCATTTTACTGGAATAATATTACACAGTTCATCTTTTCAAGGGCTATATAACTAAAAACCAAATTGGCTAAGGTGATGCCTTCACATTAGTCTCATTCCCATAACTTGGGCACTTAGTTCCACTAAAATCAATAGACTCATGAGTGTGTAAGTGAGGAGTAAAAGGAAAGCATAATAAATACTTTTAATCCTGCGTTGGCAAATAGATCTGTAATTCTGTTGCACTTATCTCCATGGCTGATCTTTTATTTGCATATTTTTCAGAGTTCTGATCTACAAATGGATTTTAATTTGTCGACTTCTTAAGAACAGCCTTGTGGGAGTGGGGGCAGGTCATGCATAATCAAAGAGTAAAGCACAGAATGAAAATGTAGAGAATCTGAGCACCATTCCCATATGAAATTCAATTCCCATTATTTTAGTTTCCTTGTGCCACACAAAAACCTTCCTGTACTGGGTGCCATAAATGTTTTGGGCTTTTTGAGATATCCAAGACATCCAGGCTGGACAAGACACTGAGCAACCTGATCTAATGGGAGGTGTCCCTGCCATTGGCAAGGGGGTTGGAGCTTGATGGTCTTTAAGGTCTCTTCCAACCCAAACTATTCTATAATTCTATGGTTCTATCCTTACCAATGCTAATGATAAAATGTCTTACAAACTGAACAGGAAAAATTTAAGCATGCTATCCTCCCTGCAGCACTTGGGAAGAGGCACAGAGAGATGAAATGACTATCCCAAGGACATTAGATTGGGGTAGACCTGGAACCAGAACACACTGACGTGAACTGAGCTCAGAGTCTGAGCTGAAAAGATTTCCACATTCTGTTACAAGACAGTTTATTAAAAGTGCTAATGAAAAAAACTCCATGTAGAATTCATGGCTTGCATTAGTCACTGATGGGTTTGGGTACTTGTGAAACTTCAAGCTTATGACTTTTTTAACCTGTGTGACTGAAAGCTTGGGACAACATTTCTACACAGAGCCAACAAGCTCCTTAGAATCATAGAATGGTTTGGGTAGGAAGGGATCTTAAATATTATCTAGTTCCAACCCCCCTGCCATAGACAGGGACACCTCCCACTAGACCAGGTTGCTCAATGCCTTGTCCAGTCTGGCCTTAAACATTTCCAGGGAGGGGGCATCCACAACCTCTCTGAGCATCCTCTTCCAGTGTCTCACCACCCTCACAGTATAAAACTTCTTTCTTCTTTCAAGCCTAAATC
>VZTY01030720.1:29315-46728 GCA_013400935.1 Turnix velox | reverse complement strand
TGGGGGGGGGGCAGGCCTGGCCTTGGGGGAGGCTGAGCCGGGCCCGCCTGCCGCCGCCCCACGAAGTTGCGCGCAGTGGCAAAGGAGGGGATGGGGGGTGCGGCCGCCACACCCCTTCCCTCCCCGCACACCCCACGCGGAGTGGGGTCTCTCGTGTGGCTGCACTTGTCCGATGGGAAGTCTTGCACTTGCTCCTGTGCGAAAGGGGAGAAAAGGAAATGGCGAGTGGGCGAGTAAGGAGCAGCAGTATCCCGCTTGTTGCCGGCTGGCCGCTTGTGCCTAGGACGCCCAGCCTCGGTTCTCGGGTGGCAAGCGCCGGGAGAGGGGGAAAGTGTGCCCTGGGCTCTCTCTGGTAGCACCCGCTGCCTTCTGTAGCGTTCTCCCGGGGCCGTGTGTGTGGGGGAGCAGCGCGGTTCTCCGAGCAGATGTGCCCTTTCCTTACGGCCACCATGAACCGCAGCGTCCCCAGGCCGGGGAAGGCAGTGAGCGGACAACGTGGTGCTGCAGGAGGGAAAGTGGCAGGAGCGGTGTGATGCGCTCAATAGCTAAGCGGGGATGGGAGGCGGACAGGGAAGAGTTTAAGTGACAAAAAAAAATTAGGAGGTTTTTCCCATGGCCCTGTGTGATCGTTGCTTTCACTGAAGTTTTTGGAGTCATCAAGTGATGGTTAAAGATCAACGTATTATTCCGTGATGTAGTTGCTTACTTTTAAAAAGTCTTACTTAACTCCGTATTTTAAAATGTGAAAATGCCTTTACTTTCTTGCATTTTACACGACAACAATGTTTTATAGACCAACATTTCTACACTTCCTTATGTTATAAATGGACAAAGCACTTCATCTTCTCAATAAAAAGATGAGAAAAGTTGTAATCTGAATTTGCTGTTTCCAAAGCAGTCTGAAGTGTTTGTTGTATATTTTTTTCTGCAAGCAAGAGAATATTTACTTTTAGCAGTTATTCTGTTTACCTCTACAATGTATCAGCAAAAGTACACTTATCCTTAGTTTATCTTGGTTTGGAGTTGTTTGGAATGGGATGCTAATTGTTCCTAATATCCTGCTACATCTCATTAATCCTGCAACATTATCTTTTAGTTGAACTTTACTGTGTTTGAGCTTTTATAAAGTATGTGTAGGGTTTTATTTTGGGGATTTTTTATTTTTAGTTCAATGTATATTTACTGATTGCACAAGTTGGTTTTTTTTTCCAATATTGTATTTGATAAAGGACCATTTTAACTGGAAACCACGGGTTCGTTTAGAAATCACAGTCATAAAAAATTAGTTGGTTTTGCTTTGTGTTTTAGTAATACTGAGATTGTTCTCCCTTTCCCATTCTTCAACCCTATTCACTACCCATACAACCCCCTTTCTCCATTTTTACTTTTTTTCTTTCTCCTCACCATTGTTGTGGGTTTTTTTGGGGTTTTTTTTGTTCTCCTGCAACTTTTGGCAAAAAAGGCCAAAAGGTTGCAAATACATGCATATTTTTGTTCTTACTGCTTTGGATGAACTCCAGGCCTTACCAAAGTTTATAGCAATAGTCCTGCTGATCAAACAGGTAAGAATGCAATACTTGTCTTGTATCCAAAAATTCAAAATTGCTTTTGCAAAGCCAGACAAGTATCTTGTATCCTCAAAATCTAGAGTAAATGAAGTGATAGGGAAAGTAATGTCACCAAACCATCCACTGGCTGAAAAGAGCCAACAGTAGTCTAAATGAGAAAAAATACAGGACTGATTTTTTTTTTTTTGAGTGACTTTATACATTTGGAATAGAGATGTTATACTGAATTAAGGGTGACCTGTGTTTTTATTACCACAGCTTCAAGAAACATGCCATTGAGGAAGATTATTGATTGTGTTATTTCATTGATCCAAATGATTGTGTCCGTAGGATCCAGTCTGGCTCCCAGTGAAACCAGTGGAACAGTGTTCATACATCCCCTAGGCATGCAGGTCATCTGCCAAAACATGTATTTTGTGTTTCGTAGCTTTCGTTTATACGCCTCCGGATAACTTTATTTGAGCATAGCTTTGTAGTAAAATCCAGTAAATGAGAACAGTTTTCCATCAGGAAAACAGAGACAACTATGAATTCCCTTGAAGTGGAAATTTGTTAAAACATTAAATACTCTTCTGAATTTTGTAGAAAATATCAGAAGTGAACATTTTAAGGTCACTCTTCCTTTAAGGTGTACTAGCTCATCTGTCCTTTTTGTCATCATATTTTTCTTTACTACAGTAGCTTAGTGAATCACATTTATCATAATATTTGCCTTCACAACAGTGTGACATGGGAATTACTGTTCCTATGTAACAGATAAAGAATCTGACATAATAAGGAAGGGAAATTAGCTCTTTCAAAGCCAAGGCTGGCACTTCAATGAAGGGAAATTGTCTCTGTTTTAATCAATAGATTATCAATAGATTATTGAATAAGTCAGTATACCTTATATATCACTCAAGTCCCAGATGATGTGTATGTTATACAGTGCATGCTGCTATGAAATCTTAGGAAATAGATAATTTAGCAAGCTGCTAAAAGAAAAGAAAAATGTTATCTGCAGTGATATTTTTACGTGTCTGTTAAACAAGAATCATTAGACAGCTCCTTGTCCATTTGCAATTCCTAAAGTAAGGATAGTATGCGTTACTAAAAAATAACTTCCTTTTTGATGATTTCAGGGTATTTTTTTCCTAAAGAAATCTGAACTCAATAGTGACAGACCAGCAGAAGGTGCTTTGTTTTTTTTTTAACTCCCAACTTTAGAAATACTTTTTTTTAAAAAAAGAGAATTCTGCAGAGCATTTGTCTGAGGCAACAGATTTAGTAGATTTCAGAAAGAAGAAAACAAGATGAAAAATTCCCCAAATAGCTCTTTTCTGTTTACCTAACACTGCTAATGCATGAGCCACTTAAAGTTTTAAAAATTAACTTGTCTGAAGATTTTGGAATCACCTGATTTTTCGGAGCTAATACTCAGTTTTCCGCTTACATTTTCAAGAACACTAAATAAATTTGACAAAATAGCAAACCAAAATGTGTAAAGAGACTTCCACATTTCTAGGATTAAAATATACTTTCCAGTCATAGCAATTTTTTTTTGAGAATCAAGATTTTAATTCCTGCACATTTTATCATCCTTGAGTACACATGAATCTTAATTTCAAATATTTATATTTAGAAGGAAGCACATACTCTAGGGAGGTGAGTTATGGCGAGATAGAGGAGTCCTCAGTCACGAGTAGTTAAACATCTACATCTGCTTATTATTCATGGGAGTTTAGTACTGTTATCACTCAACCATTAATTTTACTTCCCAGTGTTTATGATGTTATCCTATCTGGAAATCGGTGTTTGCACAGACTCTGACTCTTGATTTCCCATTTAAAGATCTTGCCCTTTATATGTTAGTTTCAGTCAAGATATGGAAGTCTCTAATTTGTGGTTCTGTTTCATCATCTGGGGAGAGCTGAAAATTGAATAGCTGAAGCAAGATGAAAAGAAGGAGCTCTTATAACTGGAGAGTGGTACATTTGCAGCAGTGTTTCCCTTCCCTCTGCTCTTCTCTCCCGCTCAAGACTTGCAGAGCTTGAGGTTGGGATAGCTGGGTATAGGCAGGAGGACTCTTAGCCTCCTCTCTCTCAAGCCAGTCAAAAGCATTTGCCTCTGTGATTTTTAGGGAGTTGGGTTTTGCTACAAGGTGTGCCCTTAGGTTTCATGTGAATGCTAGTGAGCTACTGGAAATAACCCTTCCTGTTGTGTTGTTAGGCTGGAGAGATGTCAGCAAGATCCAGACTTGATTACAGGAAAGCAAATGCATCACTGAGAAAAGGGGGACTTAAGATAAACCATTCTGTCCTCTATCTCATGATTTTATTTTCTTGGCTGTTGAAACTCTCACTGTATCAAGCCATTCCTCTTCTTGCTCCTGAAGTGTGTTTTGCCCCTGTGCTCTCTCAAATATGGTCTAGAGGGGGGTAGCATGAAAAGCAGTGAACAGCTGGAAAATAGGAGGATTTACGTCGGGGCATATCAGACATAGAAACATAAAGTGTAAAACCGAAAGAAGTACAGGTGTGAGAAAGGTCTTTAAAAAGAGAGGATTTGTAAAGCAAGAAGATCTTTGAGGTTCCTTCCAACCCAAACCATTCTATGACTCTATAACAAGACTTTCTCAGAAAATTTGGAAGAAACACTTGAAGGATCAAGGGACAGGGTCTCTCCAAGCTGAAGTTGTGCTCTGACACCGTTTTTACAAATGTCAAAAAAATCCATCTGTACTTTAGCCTTCCTATATAGTGGTGGATGTAATTCTTGCTTTCTGGTCCCTTTGCATTCATGCAAAAAAAGACATGTACTTTTTTTTTTCTTTGCTTTGCAAACATTCAGAGTGACTGAGAGCATGGTTTCAAGCCTCATGGTGATTTATTTAGGCTAAAAAAAGAACATACCAGAAAAGGGAAAGTGAAAAGTTTGTTGTACCCTTCCTCAAAATCCCCTCTCCACACTCCACAGCAGAGATTTTTCTGCTCTTGCACAGGGATGAATCCTGTTACATTAACACATATAATTATGTAATATACCTTCACAAATGTGGAAGAACAATTACTGAAATAATTATTACAGAAACAATACATTTTATAGATTCTCTGTACCTGGGTTAGCTAATCCAAGTGTTCCATACAGCTACATCTCTACTGGATTAGTTGGAGGGTGAAGATGAGCATTGGAAAGAGTGGAAAAGCTTGAGAACATTAGATGGAAGGATTGGGACAACACAGGTGCTGCAGAGATTTGGGAATATGATAATAAACTAAGGGAGAGAGGGCATTAGTATGGAAGAGAATTTCTGTGTAATGACAAGACAATTTTGAGTAGTGAAAAAAGGATTTGAGAAACTTTGTATGTTTATATGGGAGCAATGCTAAGGTACTGTGTAACATTTTGAATGTTACAGTAATATCTGTAGATATTATTATGGATGTTCTTCCAAATTATATGTATAAATTCTTGATATTTTTATGTAAGATCTAGTTATCCCCAGAATCTGCAGCACTAATGTTAAATTGTATTTCACATTTTCTTAGTTCCTTGCTTTGTTGCTGGCCTTTGACCCTGAGAATAGTCAACCAGCAAAACACCACCATTGCACCAGCAACAAATGCCATGCCTCAGAGAACCCTCTGCTGAGGTACTTTGAAGCATTTGGAAACTTTGTTGACCAAACATAACCCAGAATCAGAGGCCCAAAATATTTGGGCTCTACAATGGACTGAGATTGCTTGAGAAACATCTGTTCCATGAATGGTATGTCGTAATACACACTATACTTACAGTGTTTGCCTGCATCTCTGCAGTCAATGACTGTTACACATCTGAGACATCCGTTGCAAGCCCTTCCTTAGTGGTCCATCTAGATCTGGGTAGACAGAGAGTGTCCTCATCACAAGGCAGGATGAAGCCATCCAGCCATCTTGCCTCTGCTATTAGTGTACTCTGTATTATGTCACCTGCCCTTATTTTGCACTTCTTCAAACACTCAATGCTTCTTGTCCTCTCAGCATCTACAAAGCCCTGTGATGCATTCCTTCTTCTCAGGTGAGAAGGATATAGATGAAAAAGGTATACATACAGCTATATTCTAATTTTAAATTATTTTAAGACATTAGTGAAGATAGGAACAAACTTCAGGTGTGTATTTTCTTATAATGTAGCTTTACCTCAACCATCTTATTACTCTTCCTGTCATAACAGAATATAACAATTCATCATTTCCAACATCACCTGGGCATCTGGGTTAGCTGTGTGGAGACATTTAAAAAACATTCTCTCATTAGTGGGAAAAGCTGCTCAGTAAATTCAAGTGTGTGGATGTTCATCTGTGTTTATTGAAGACCACAGTGGGTCTACCTTTCATTGAGGGACTGTGCTTAAAATACTATACTAAAAGAAATGTATGTATGGATGCTTATACACACCAATAAAAATGTTTATGCTGCCATAAACATTCAGCTTGCCCTGGTGTTCTGTAGAGTATTTGACCAAGATTTTAGATTTCTCAGTAACTTTGTGTGAGTGAGACCAGTGGTTCTTGGTGATGTCAGTGTGCACATAGATGAATATTCTTTGTTGGGTCATCATCTTGTGAGAATTTACAGTTGTTACAAGCTGGATTTAATACACTGTTTCTAGAAGAGAGGGATGATTTCATTTTTCATAAGAGGAAATTCTTCCAAATTCCTTTTAAATGGCTTCAGGCATTGGAACTAAAAATGTTGTCATTATTGTAAAGATAATTTTCACTAGATGTTACCAACAACAAGCTGTGTCAGTCAATTCATCTAACTTGAGAAGTGCTCTGTGGCTCGGAAGATATTCTTGACTAACCCACGGCCCCCAGTACATGAAGAGCAGACAGCTTTTTGCCTAATTCTATGTCTCTTCCTTCTCTCCTCTTTTTTAACTCTTCCTCAAAGTAGTAGAGAAACGGTTGAAAGGTTTAATACTAAGATACTGGATGGGATGCTGTGACTTTGCTGACAACATAACAATGGGACATCCCGTATGTATCCATTTCTATGGCTTGTATTGCTTCAGTATAAAAGATAATTCAATGTCTGCCAGAGGGGGAGGCTTGTTCAACAGCTACAAGTAGCATTGCAGTAGCAGAGTGGGGGGAAAAGGAGAAAAAATGGTTTTCAACTACATTCAGGGAAATTCTATCACCTATTTGTCAGCAAATCTTTCTCCACTTGCATGCATCACTGCTGTATCCCAGTTACTCTTGCAGTGTAGTCTGCAGTCAGCTACGGTAAAGCTAGTCCAGATTCTTTAGGTAACAGAAATTCAACTTAACTGAATATACTGTATGTGCGTGCGTTCAAATGCTGTGCCAAATTGGATCATGGAACTTAAAATATTGAACTACTGCAAAACAAATATCACATTCCACAACCTTTCATATCCTACAAGTCACTTTCATACCCTGTACATCCGATGCTTATTAGCAGAGTAAATTTGGGGAAAAAAAAAAAAGGATCTGGATCCTGTTGATTTTTCAGAGCAAAATAATTTTATTTTTTTTAAAACTCGGAATTTTATCAGAAAATAAGCAAGTACAGGAATTGTTAAAAATATGAATGAGTGTGAAAAGTCCAACAAATATTATTTGAAAACAAAAAATATACAAATCACCAATTTCAGAGGACAAGTACCTTTCTATTAAATGTCATAATAGGGCTACATTAATATTTTTAAATAATTATTAAAAACAACATTAATAATTTATTTAGTAACTTTTTTATTTTATGATTAATCAAAATTAATATATTCTTTTATTTTAAGATACAGTTAACTGTTACCTTTAGAGATCTCTTCAGTTTGTATGGAAAACAGTATCTTTTAAACATAGGCTTAAAATTTTGATTTTTAAGGTACTATTCATGTTTTCAAAGATAATTTGGGTGTCTATAGTTTGTTTTAGTAGAAGAAACCTAAACTTTACTGATACTTACCGAGTTCTTGTTACAATAAGACTGACTTTTATCAAGCTGTTTTATAGTGTGGTGTCTGTAGAAATAGACTCTGCTTATTCAGTGTGTCTGCTCCTTGCATATAATTTATAACATATCTACTCAGTGGACAAGATCTGGTTTATACAATCTTTATTCGTTAAACCTGAAGAAATAAAAAAGTGTCTATGAGAGATTTTGGCATATTTTCCTTAATTTTCTTTTTGTCATTTTGTTAAATATATATTCATATATTTTGTCATTTAGAAGCCACTACCTTGAGATTAAAAAGCCCTCCAGATTTTTATACAACCATTAAGATTTGGTATCCTCATCTTCTTTAGGAAAATTTAGCTTCATTATTTCAAGTGATAGATTTACTTAAATGAAAAGAGGTACATGAATAAAGTTAAAGACTTGCACAACAATATGTTATAACTGTTAATCTTAAATGGCATGTTAAAAATGAAAGCAAATAATGATGAATTGTCAGCATTATGAATGTTTGCATATAAAAAGAAAGATTGAGCAGCTTTAAAATTAAATTAGTTGTTGCAGTTTCAAGTTATTTGGCCATTTTATACCCTTAAAAAAAATCTGACAATAATGTTAAGTCAAATAAGTAGATTTTGATTACTCAGAATTATTAAAATGAAAAAGCCCATAGACACTAGACAGTGAGTAAATCTGACATCTTTCTTTTCGTTGTGGAATGATTCACTAAAAACTGAAAATTGTGAAATAATTTGATGTGCCAAATAATATGAAATAATTTAACCTAATTTTATGATTTAAATGGAACAAGTATAAGACAAAAGCAGAGCTAAAATAGATTTTTATTAAGAAAAAGAAATAAACATATCTTTCTCTAAGAATTATTATGGTTATTAAGAGACATTAGAATTATGACTGGTAGATATACTTTTAAAAAAAATGTTTTATGGAATTGCACATTAATTAAGCTTAGTCATATTCCTTTTGGAGCAATGGCAAAGCTTATTTTTGACCCCAGCTGCACTATTTTCTTACAAGAGCAAAAATTAGTATATTCTATATTTTCAGCTCTGAACAAATGCTAATTGTCCAAAAATAGCCTGGCCTCCTTTTTTTTTTCCTTTTCCTTTTCCTTTCATTTTTAAAACTGTGGATCAAAAGGAGCAAATTTTGTTCCACTTCACAATGTTACAAGTGTTACAATGATAATATTTTCTGCAAAAGTGTCTCAAATATACACTTTCTCTACTTATCCTCAAAATATTTTCTCATTTTGTTTCATTCATCATCTCTTCTCCCCTTCCATCTGCATCACGCTCTCTAGGTTTTTCCCTCAAAAAGGCACTTCAGCCCTATAATTAGCTCAAGCATGTTTATACTGTTTCTGGCACACAAACTAAGATCACTTGCAGCTACTTCAGGTATTGCAGCATCATGCTGCATTGTAGTAGCCTATGGACATACTTGCAAAGTGCTGTTTTTTCTTACCCAAAAAGTACTGAGCACCAAAGATTTGCAAAATTATACCAAATACTCATGCTGGGGTGTAAACACACTCATTATCACCCTGTGTGCCCAAATAAGAACAAATCCTAAATCTGGGGACAACATTTAAACCATGGCATCTTTCTTTGTTACTGCGAAGTTCACAGAAGTACCTACAATTTTTATCATATAGCTGTATTTGCACATCAACATATCTTATTGTATCTTTTGGTCTCAAATACTGAAAACAATGTTTTGATATAATGTGAAAATTAAAAAAATATACAAATTTATTTTCATGATGTGCCTATGCATATGCTATTGATACAATTATATTGATGATTAAATCTGTAGTAAAAATTGTGGTTAGAGTGCTGAACATTTCTTTAGAGATGATCTCATTCTTATCTGATGAATGCAGCATGGAAAATTGTCCACACTTTTTATATTTACAGAACAATTTAAGCTTCAATCAATTACACCAGTCAGACTTCTCCAGTAAGTTCATCTGGTGAGCAGACAAGTGATGTTATCATCTTATAAGTAATCTGAAATTAGATTCTTGCATTTTGCATAGGACAAGCAGGATATATTTGGGTTTTGATATTTACTTATGCCGTTGTTGCAACTGAAGGTTTCACTTTGATCACGACATAGAAGTTTTTTAAGACCTCCAGACTGAGAATTTCAGGCTCAAACTCTTGTGAGTAAGCAGCATAAGAAACATAAAATAATGAGTTTGTATAGTATGGTCACATGAGGGATTTTTGCTTTTTTTTCAATTTGTAATCTTAGCCATTTTAAGATATTGCTTTACTAAAAATGTTGCACACATCTTGTCCTACAGAGCAGTATTTAAGCAAACTATTTAGTATCATGTTGCCTTTTCTCAATAGCCTTTTCTGGCCTCTAACCATTGGACAGATTTATCAATAACATAAATTTAGTAGACTTTTGACACCTCATGGCAGCTGGCAACTTGATCCAACAGATGTAAGATTGAAGATAAAAACAAATTCCTTGCAGAATGTAGAAAAGGGTGTACTCAAACTAATATTAACAATATAAAGTGTATTACAATCTAAGTCCTTATGCTCTATGAAACAAAGGAAATAACTTTAATAGATATCAGAAAAGAATAAGAATGTTATAGATGATGTAATCACAATAATGAGAACTAGAGAGAACAATAGAAGTGTGATGATATTTGCTTTCAAAAGATATGAAGATTTTCAGTTCATCTTTAATATCTTTATTCTAATTTAAAAGATCATGGTTAATGTGAGATGTGAGTCCTCCAATTTCTTTCCATATGTTCTTAGACCAAAAATAATTTTCTCTTTTCATACGGATTTCTCCAAATAAGGAGCAAAGAAACTGTAAATTAACTTCTCATTACTACAGAACAAATGCACACTTCCAATATGCTGACGTGGGGAAAGATGAGGGATGAGGAGACAGCTCTTTGGAAAACACAGTTGAACTCTGTCTTCTAGAACTTTTCCACTTAATTACAGATTTATTAAACAAAAAAACCCCCTTGCATTTAATTATTTGTCTTTATACATAAAGGAAAAAAATCCCAACAAAACGAAACACAAAATAAGCCAAAACCTCCCACCTTAACATAGGTTAATAACTTAACTAAACTGGGTTTTTCAATGAGTTACAGAAATGGTCAGAATGTGGTAAAACAATGAGATGGGAGTATCCTGTCAAAAACCTCACACTATGGGACAAAATAACTAAACCAGCAGATGAGAATAGATGAGAACAAATTTAAGCAGTTTAATGTGTGAGCTGTGGATCTCAATAAATTATTCTGGGGAATGGCAGATTCTGCCTTCCCTTTCTGTTCTAGTGATTTCTTCAGCACCTCTTGTATCTTAATGTACAGGAAATATATCATTAGTTACAAGATGCAAGAGCATTGTTGTCAACTATTGATGGTAAATAACCTGGGCTAGATGCACCAAATGATTGAGAATGACAGCACTTACGGGTCTCTAACACAAATACCTACAATTAAAATTAAAAACAAATATAGATTTTGACATATTCTAGATCATTAATCTCCTTATTGATACGAGGAATTTTTTAAAATGGCCATAATGGAACTTTATTGAAACAAAATCCTGAAGCATATTCTATTCAGGAAATTATGTGTGTATATCCTTATATTTAAAGACACTAGACAATATATTATAATAGCATTGGTTTTAATGTCAGTATGCTCTGGAAAGTACTAATGGTGGAGTTTTTCTTTACAGATTTATAAATCAATCTTTCTGTAAAGGAATTTAATACTCAAATAGTTACATGCATTTTAGTCTTGTTAATTCAAATATTTTGACCTTTACAAACAGCCTATTTTGCTGACATTCTGATTTAATACTCTGCTTGAGTTCAAAACCAGCACTGGCTACCTCATTGTTTTATAACAAATCGTCTACAGATCAAATAAGTGCTACATTCATTGCAAGCATGGAGGTTAAAAACAAGTTCCTGCCCTTAAAAGTCAGTGAACAAAATTATCTTTTATGGTCTTGTTATTTTTGTCATCTTCCTGTACATAAACAAAAAGCACCTACTGTTTCAAAACACTTAGCCCTTATTGTTGATCACCTTTTTGTTGACTCTTTCCTGATATCTCCATATTGTTTATTTTGGAAGCCTTAATTTTTTTTAGTGTGACTATTCAGCACTTTTCAATGTTTTCAACACTACATTAATTTACAAATAGATATTTTGATTTACTTTCCTTGTTCTTGCATATTTGTTTACTTAATAATCTTTGCTTTACCAGCTTCCTTGAAATGTATGTTGCAGTATGAGCTTATGGCTTTTCTCTGAATTCACCTTGTTCTCAGTCCATGCTTCAGAGAATTAACTGTTCTTCGAGTATGAATTGCTGCTAAGGAGAGCTGAATTTGAATTGTGTTCAGTGTGCTAGCTTGTTCTTTGATTCAACATCTTACCAAATACAGATGGTTTTGGTGGGAATATTTTCAGGTGCATCTTCAAACACATGATGGTCAAACTTTAATTTTTGGAAGTTTTTGTCTTCCTGTGAATAAAACTTGAAACTCTGTTTGCTGCAAAATGGAATGTAAATAAGAAAATAAAATTACTTCCTATTGCTTTTCATCAGTGGGGCTATGTTTTGACTGTACTTTTCTTTTTTTTACCAACTCAGTCTTTCAGTACAGTTTCAGGTTTTGACTGCTGTTTCATCTTAGAAGGCTTTTATATTTTATTTGATATTGATGTCTCATCAATTATAAATTATGTTTTCATTGAATTACAGTTGTGAACATAAAATTTTATAATTGATCTGAACTTATAAACCCTGAAAATGGAAACATAGAAGGCTGCTTAATATGATACTGGAGACTGCCAAGAAGAATTGAGTTTCCCTGACATGCTGGTTTTTATACATGCCTATCTGTAAATGCATAAATAATAAAAAAATAGCTCTCAAGCACTTCAAGAAATGTATGGCATCAGAACATGGAGGCTATATGTGAATCCTTGCAATATTTATCTACTTAGCAAAATTAGTTATATTAGTACAAATATCCTGATCCAAATTGAGTCTTTTTCCTGTGCAAAGATACCCAATGAGAATGAAAGGTGAATAGAAAGATTCACATCTTCAGCCTGGAAAAGCTGAAAAAGCAAAGATACGATTTAGATGTCCAAATAGTGATACATTACAAAAGTGTGTACAGATCTCTAAGCTGCTTTTGGATGATTTCAGGAATGTTTAGAAACCATCTGCTTTCATATAGATGAAACAAAACACATAGCTTATGCATCAAGATTAATAATACCTGAGCATCTACAAACTCAAATAGAGAGGAAATTTTGGGTTAATTTCATGTATTTTGTATTTCTTCATTCATTAAAGGGGTATGTGCTATTAACTGACTTTAATCAGAAAACAATTACAGCTATTGCCAAGGATGACCTAGCGAATGCTTTGCTAATATGCAAAGTGAATGCTTTGAGAATATGCATATTATTTATTCATTGTTATAAAATCAGAATGTAAAGGTCACATATAAGTGAAATGAGGTGAAGGAATCTATGTGGAAGACAGAGGAAAAAATGCTCTCAAAGCCTTTGTATATTTCTGCATTTAAAAAAAGTAGAACAGAAACTTGATTATTTCACTTGTTTCAGTCTCTTTTTCATTTTCAAGCAGTACGTCAACTACAACCTAATGGGTGACTGCATATGTCTGATCTGTTTTTATAGATGCATGACTCTGTGATTTAATTATCCTGAATTTTCTTTCATTGATTTAAAATGCAAGTTTAGGTATGCAAGCATGAATATGCATTTAGTTTCTCTCTTACAATGTGATCATCATTAAAGTACTTGTAAAAAACTGATGGTAAAACAGATTCCATTTCATAATTATTAAGCTATGGAAAGACAGATGAAGCATGGATTGTCTTCTATTGACATTTGTTCAACAGAAACTGAAAATAAGAGTGCTAGAGTCATCTCTATTTGTGGATAAAGAGATGGACAAACAAACAAGTTAACCCTAAAGCTTCAGAGCATGTAGGACTGCACAGCCTTAGCCCATCAGGGCTTAACATCTTCAGGCTACAGCAAGGCTGGAATTCTGGAGAATTAATAATGGCTTCTAATGGTTAATGCTTAGTTGGTTATAAGTATCTGGCATCATCCTTTAGGTGTGTTACATTTAAATTTGGTACTCAGAACCAAGCTTCACAGAAAAGAGTTTGGATGTCCAATGTGAAGATATTGTATTGGCTTGGAACAAGACATAATAAAACAGTGTTCTTGCAAGCACTATCAGAGACAAAGATTAGCTCCAAAAATACGTTCTAATTTTGATACCAGGTGTGATCCTATAGCTGAAGTTCTGAAGCCTAAAAACATTCAAGTTCAGAGCAAATTATTTAGTCACCTATTTCCTCATCAGTCGCTGAAAAACAATTCCAGTGTTTAACTACTGTCGGGTGGTTAGTCAATATAAGATTAGTCAAGGCCTTTGCTGGCAACAGGTGAAGGCAGCTCCAACACTATTGCTGGAAGGCATCTGTGGCTGATCTAGTAATCTAGGCATTTTACACAGTAGAGAAGAACATTTTATTTTGGAGTGGACTTTTCAGATTTTCAGTGGAAAATTCCTGAAAGTCTCTGTTCCTTTCCTTTAACTACAAAGGAAGTCTACCCTGACTCACTCAAGTTTCAATACTGTAGACACTTAAAGCTACATTAGATATATTTACTACATACTGGCAAGATTTTTTTTCTGTTCTCCACTCAAAATAGTGTATATCTGTATCAACCACCAAGATCTAATTAACAAAATCAGCTTTCAGCCCTGTAAACCACAAGTACATTTAATTGCATCTTATTACAAACAGATTAAAGCTATATATAGGCATTCACAATATCAGCAATCTTCAAACTCCTCCTAGACACCTGTTGAAAAACACACTTTTATGTTTTGACATGTATTATATGTGATCTGAACTATGATTAATATGATCTAGCTTCCAACTTCTGTAGTGTCTCCATTCCTATTTTGCTTTATCTTTCTTCATGTTTTATGTCTCTAGACATATGGGGTTATCACTTCAGTGTCAGTGTACTTACTGTCTGAATATAGAAGAGTTTTGAAAATGAAGTGAAAAAACTGTAAAGCTTTAAAAGTTCAAAGAGGAATATTGAATTGTGTCAAACTACGACTCTGCAGTTTCAGTCTAGGATTACACAGACAAACGTTTCTGGAGAAAGAAGATAAAGATGTTCAAGCTATGTTACCAGAAAGGAACGGCAACAGAAACAATCTTCTGATGTCCTACCGTACTGTCTATTGTTAGTTGTGGAGAAAATGAATTTGTCAACTTAAAACAAAGAAATATGTAGCTTTATAACTTGAATGATTCAGAAGATGTGATATGACATAACTTGGTGGAAACTGTTCAGTCTGTAAGTAATATCAGAGGCTTAGAATCTTATTCTCAGAAGATAGTTTTTTTGTAATTACCATGGACAGAATTAAGAAAAATTTGGCATGTCACTCATCTGCATTCTTAACATCAGATGAAGTTAGCTGTACTGCTAACAAACCTACCTCACCATTAGGCCCCATCTGAATCGACAAACTACTAAATCCCAAGCTCAGACCAAAATGCAGCAATTTTGTCACATCTTCAAGGGAAGGCTCGATGAGGCTCTGAGCAGCTTGATCTAATGCAGGATGTCCCTGCTCACTGCAGGGGGACTGGACTAGATGACCTTTGAAGGTCCCTTCCAATCCAATGTATTCTATGAATAAACCTCAGTAATACGATCATCTGTGATTTTGTATGCATAACCACTGACTATAAAATATACAAATATTTTGGAAAGAGAGAACTAGCACAGGAGCCACAAACTAACCATTCACAACACAGACTTCATTCTATCTGTATTTAAGGCTCTGAAGTAAGAGCAGATGCAGTACAATAATGACTTTAAGAGCCCCTAGTGACAGGCTTTTATCTTGTATCTGATATTTGCATGTACCTGACACGAGTTCAGTGCAACTGTATATACACTGTTCTAGATGAACTAATTTTTAGTGTAAGTGAAGAGAAAGGAGATTTGATTTCCTTAGTGAAAAAAAAAAATGTTAGGGCTGCATACAAAGACAGTGGACTCAATGCCACCTGATTTTTCAACCCAATTATAGCCTCCAGGCAGCTTGCACAAGTGACTTAAAATAGCATCTCAAATGTCTTTGGAGTAACAGACTATATCAGGAAGAAATTTAGCAAGTTGTTTGCACGTAAATTATTACTTTGTAGCCCATAATTTATAACATCCTAGACTGAGGAAGATGATCCACCCTCCCTAAAGATAATAACCATTGTGATGTACTCACCATGACCCAGCCAAATGAAAGACAGCAATAACACTACAGTTCAGATGAGTCAATTAGAAATGCCATCTTGCTAGATGGCACCTTTCACCACAATCTGCATTGCTTAGAAAGCAACTCAATTAGACAGATAACACAGTTGAAACAGAAAATTACCCAGCTGTCCAGTTTAAAGACCAAGTTCAAAACTGATGTGCAACTTATTTTAAATTTGATTATAATGTAGATTTCTGCTGAAAGACATGACAGTTGGTTTTAAAGAAACATTTCAGTGTTTATATATTCCTTCTTCCAGACATAAAGGACAGTACAGAGGAAACCATGAAACTTAAGGTAAGAGAATTTAAAATTAATTGGTTTAGACAGAAGCTTTATGTGAAGGAATGGAAACAAAAAAATTCTTTTCCATTCTGTTTATGTTAGGATATTGCTGTTTCCAGCTGGTTACAACATTTGTGGCCTTTGGTCTTATGAAATGGTAAAAATGACACCAGCTGAAGTTGAAAGGTCTCAAAGAGAGTCAGTAACCTCACAGCATGATAAGCTGGGAGAAAAGCACATTTCAGGGATTTTGTATGTTTTACGATACGTAGAACTACTACACTTATGAAGCTTTCATTTTGCTATAACACTTGGGGAAAAAATACTGCTTTTTGAGTCTATTATCACCCCATTTGGCTTTCACTTGTAATAGTTTGCAAATGCTCAGCCTAAATGAATATGTGTAGAAAATCTTCAGAATAATCAGTCCTGTAACTTTAAGGATGGTGATGGATGAGGATAACTTTAGTTATGTAAATGATTATGCTTTTCTTTACATTTCATGATTTATTATTCCAGTAAGTTATCTTTCCCAATTAGCTCCTAATAAACTCAGTTTATAAAGATATTGGTATTAGTAAGCAAGTATAATAGATGTTAGCAAATTATTGTTGGGCCAACCGTACATCCATTCTCATAAAAATATGGAGGCATCCCACAAGAACACTTATTTCTTCAGAGATATCTGAAACTATCTATAAATAAAGAGATAATGACAGAAAGAAAATTATCATTCCAAACAAAAGACATAGGTGTTTGACTGCTGGATAAGGAGCTGGTTGAATGGTCGCACTCAAAGAGTTGCAGTCAATGGCTCATTGTCCAAGTGGAAACCAGTGATGAGTGGTGTTCCTCAAGGATCAGTACTGGGACCAGTGCTATTTAACATCTTTGTAGGAGATATGGACAGTGGGATTGAGTGCACCCTCAGCAAGTTTGCAGATGACATCAAGCTGTGTGGTGCAGTTGATACAGCCTGAAGGAAGGGATGTCATCCAGAGGGACCTTGACAGGCTTGAGAGGTGGGCCCAAGCCAACCTCATGCAGTTCAACAAGGCCAAATGCAAGGTCCTGCACCTGGCTCGAAGCAATCCCAAGCACAGATACAGGCTGGGTGGAGAGTGGCTTGAGTGCAGCTCCGAAGAGAAAGACTTGGGTGTGTCAGTTGATGACAAACTCAACAT
>VZTY01030720.1:1595-28878 GCA_013400935.1 Turnix velox | reverse complement strand
GGCAGGGGGGTTGGAACTCGATGACCTTTAAGGTCCCTTCCAACCCAAACTATTTTATGATTCTATGATTCTATGTAATAGTTATATCTATAATATTTTTTGACGTTTCTGAAACAAGAGTATTTAACATTCCAATAAAAGAGTTGAAATACTTAGCAGGACATAACATTGCTGTTACCTTTGCTGATTATTATTTAGAAGTATGGTAGTGTATATGCTACTAACTTAATTTCAATTACTTACTGCTAAATGTTAATGACATCTGACAGGAAGCTAGAAGCATCAAAAATATGAAAGTTCTCACAGTTTTCATAAAAATGAGTAATTAGGAAAAGAAGTCCATACAATCTAAATAAAAGAAAGAATTCAGCATGAACTTAGCCCATCATAAAAGCTATCAGAGGGGAAAAAGTTGTAGGATTAGAGATATATGTTCCACCAGGAAAAAAAACACAAACAAACTAATCAACTGTGGTAAGGGCTCCCAATTCACTGCCAGGTACAAAACTGCCAGTAAGATAATTCAATTTACCTGACTTAGACAACTTATTTTCACCTACAGCTTAAATAAGAGTTACATCAACAGCACTGGCCATCTGAAAATTATTATTTACCCCAAATTAGTCATAAAGACTATGTCTGTAGTGATGAATGAAACACGGCTACAGGCAAGCCCCCAGTTCCAAAAGTAGTGGCACTTAACAGTAGTGACTTAATGCGCCATAGCCTCTCCAGGAAATTTATCTGCTTGTTTGAGAAAGACTACTTCTACAAGCACATGAAACTTAGGTGTGGAGTTCCAATTTTAATTTATTCTCATACTCCCTGAGCAACTTTAATATCATTAATTTCATCTGCATCTTATACAGTGGATTTGTCTGGAAGAAAACAAGTTGCAACAATCCAAGGCACTTCCAGGAGGATAGTAAGCAATTAAATAGTGTGTGTAAGTAGGTATCCAGTGTCTGAGCTCATTCTCTGGCAATCTTATATTGGCCAGTAGGAGCTAATGGGCATCTCCAGAGGATGAGATGAATTATCCTCGTAAAGACTTACCTCTGCTGTTGGTCATAGTTGAAATGTAAGCAGTAAGCTTAGTCTAGACAATCAGCTTTTAAACAGTTTAAATTAGGTATGATTAATCCCATCCTGTAAGCTACTGAACTACTCTCAGGGCACCTGAGTCCCTTATAAAGTCAGTGAAGAAGGCTAGGATTTTTTTGAAGATACTGTAGGGAAATCCAATTAGCTTAACTTTGCTTGTTAAGCTGAAGCAGGCAGAATCACCCTCTTGAGGCCTTTACATGAAACAGATTCTTACTATTGACTGTCCAGGAAACTTAAGCACTTGTTTTAGAAAAAAAGCTTCAACAAAATGGTATTTAAGTGTGAGGTGTCTAATAAAGGGGAACTGATTTATTTTTTACTTTCATTTGTTCTGATTGTCAGTGAGGAACCTTAGCATCATTAAAGCTATTAAAGTTTAATGTTTAATATTAAAATTAATGTTTATACTGTTGTGTTTTTTTACCATCTGTTACCACAATGGCAGGACATCAAAAAATGATGGAACACTTCCAGTAGGAGACAAAATACTCTAAAATGTCTAATTTTTCACCCATGTTATTAACATAATTTGTATTATTAACATTTAGAACTTGCCTTAACAGAGGAACCTTAGAACATGCCCAGCAAGCAGATCCAGATGTATAATCCAGCTGCTTCCTAATTGGATGACAGCAGTTATAACCCTTTGAATGAATAAGAAAGAAGCTGTGTCTTATTCAAGAAGGGCTCTTGCTTTGCACAGCTTCTTCATAGTTTAGGCTGAGAAGACTTAAACAAAAGGTTGAAGAATGTTAGTTTGGTGTGTATGTCTGTATACACATAAATGCACATATATTTTTAAAAAATTGGTCCAGGTACAGGTCAGGGGATACCATTCTGGTTCCATAGTTTACTTAAGTTATTACAGCAGAACTTTTCTATACTATGAACTGGTAAGTACAGCTAAAAGAAAAATATCAGTACTCTCCACCTACCCTCTGAATATTTTAGGCTTCCTTCCAAGAAAGTTTTCCCCTTCAACTTCTTCCTCCAAAGACACGACATGAAAAAACTGAGGGAAACAGTATCCTTTCATAGTATAGTCACAGTATCTCATATGAAACTAAAACCAAATCCCAAGAATGAACATCAGTGGAGTTATACAGAAAGTCTCCCTTAAAACATATAAAGCCCCTCAGCTTTATTAAGTAAAAATAATGAAGAGAAAAATACACATATTAAATTGCAGTACATTATAGATATCTATATTCTTAAAATATTCAGAATAATCCATTACTTCAGTTAATGATGTACAGCATATTACTTGCCTTTGCTATGATCTGTCACAAAATACCTAAGATGTTCTAAAGTATTCACAAGTGGCTGCATTCCATACTTTAGGAAAGAAATAATTAAATATGTAGAAGAAAGACAATATATTTTTCAATACTATATTTTCACTAGTGCAATTTTTTTCTGAAAACAAAGAATCAAAAATTTCAGCTCATCATGGGTTTCTGAAGAGTCTGTTTCAAATAGCCTTCTACTTTTAATGCTGTTTGAAGGCTTGGATTCTAACACAGAAAGCAGATTTTCATCTTACTCAACTCCTATATAAGAATTTAGTAGCTTTTTCAGCCTATAATAGCTGGGATCTTTCTTTTGCTCACTGGAGAGGTGTAGCTAACAAATAATTCAACTGTAATTGAGTTTTGGTTGGCAAAGTTTTGTCTGTAATGTCATATTCATGATATTATGTCTGGTGAGTTCAAGCATCCTTAAGAGATACAAATATTAGGCTGATAATTCCTCAGCCAAAATTACATACTAGTGCTACTGTGTGATCTGAAGTGTAGTTTTTGATTTCTGGACAACCATTTGTTTCAGAAAGACAGAAATTTTAGGGTGAGTAAGTGGAGTGGGTGCAAAGTCAGCCAAAATGAAATAACTTTTCCAAACAGACAGTCACTGCATATACTTTGTCAGTTGTATAGTTTTGCTTCCTAAAAATAGGAAATATATAAAGTTAAATAAAAGTGGTTTTGAAAGTTTCTATTGGTAATATTTTGATAAAGATGTCACTTGGAGATGACAGTAGTGGTGAAAATTTTAGAGCTGCAAGGGTAGGAAATGAAATGTTCAGCCTTGAGAAGTTATATTGATATATATGTGAAAATATTAATAACATATTGTTTCTGATTGACATCTGATAGATCACTCCATGTGATCTACAGTGACTTTCTCTACAGTGGATTTCTGTCTATATTCTGTCTATATATTCTGTCCAATATTGCAGGTTTTTCCACCAGGGGAACTATTAACTGAATAAAGTTTGAAACAGCCTCTCTTAGTGATATGTGGATAGTTGAAAATGTTTAGTCTCTTAGAAATCTGAAAAGCCAGAAAAAATAATTCAAAAGATGCTTGTCTAATCTTTAATGCCTGAAAGCCGGGGGTTAACTTTTTGCTGAAATTATTTTGGTAGAAAATGGATGAAACAGAAGAGCAGAGCAGAACTTCAGATATGGAAGCATCAATGAGGAGAAGGTGGAAAAGTGAATATTGTGTGGAGAAGAGAGGAGATGGCCTATGATGATCATTTAGGTCAACTGCCTTTGAGGATTCCCTTGTCATCAGGCTGATGGATATTTAATTTATAAAGTTAGATGTACTCTACTGAAGACCTCTTTCTTCCTTCTATACTGATGCAGAAACATGGAAATAGGTTTAAAATTGGTTCGTTAGAAAATCAGGTGAAATGAACCAATTGTGTTGCACTGAGGTACAAATTGATGATGACTGTTCAAAAAAGCTCTCATTAATATATATAATCCTTCTTTATCTTATCAGTCAGTGATAACTTTGTTCTTTTTTTCCTAGCTTTGCCTACAAGAAAAAGTTCTGAGGTAAAATTCTATAAACCGGTATGTCTGCCAGATATATTTCCACTATACCATAAAATTACACACTGTGACTGCTGTACTGGTTTTATGCTTTTGAGGTAATGATGACATCTTGCAAGCACAGAGGAACCCCACATAAATGCAGCTTTGGAATATACTCTTGTTACACTATGTCCTTCCCAAACTCAATATTTAGTACTGCATAGATTCAAATGCTAATCCATATAGCACAGTTCCAGCTACATGCACAGATCTTCCCATTCACTTATTTCTATATGAATTTTTGTTTTCATGCATGCATTAGTTCTCACGTAGTGGTGGAGATTTCTATTTGAGACATACAGACACTCATGGGAATGACTTTACAGTGCCTGCAAAGATTTCAGAACAGCTATTGAAAATCACAGATTAAAAAACCCCAAGCCAAATGACAAAGAGGCTAATACTCAGCAATCCAATGTACTGTAGACAATATTAATGCTGATGTATTTTCACAATATTTTAGGCTCCAATAGACTCCACTCAAATGACAGTGAAAATGTTGTATGTCAGAATACATAATACAATAAATCTAGCTTTCTAGGAATGTGGGCAAAATCAACCCTGCTGGTTATATTTAAACACAAGGCAAGCTCTAAAGGATGGCGGGATGACAAAGGGTAGGTAGGATATGGGTCATTCATTTCTTTGCCAATCAGTGGAAATAACAAAGTGATTCTGTGGTGCAATTTATCACATATTAGTGAAGAAACCCAAACCTGTACAGATGAATCATACACCAGAAGTTCTTCTCTCCTTTGATTATAAGGAAAGCCTCAGATGACTGCCTCAGGTGCAATTGTTTACACAACTCAGGCCTAAAAATCACTCTAGAATGAAAGTTTACTAGTTGTGTATATCTAAAAGTTTTAAGTGTGAAAAATCTGAAACATTTCTGAAGGTTTAAAACAAAAATTTTTCTTTTTTCATTCTGAGATCCATTTATTATTCTGCTGTGATTTAGGTTTGTCTTTCAGTTTTAATTTTGAAGAGCTATGTGAGCTGGTACTATATCCAGCTGTTTTTCAAGTAATACATATAATGTACAGAGTGTAATCATGCTTTCTTTGTGGCTGAGATAAAGTGGGGTTATTAACTTTGTTTTATTTACACAATTAACAATGCAATGTTAAATTCAAATGAAATAATTTCTCCAGATATTTCTTTTTCTACAATTCCCATCTTAATTACCACTTTGCCCACGTAATGAATAAGGACTGCTCGTTTAATTTTCATAAGCACCACTTTTCTGTCTTAATACATAATACATTCTGTATATTTTTTCTACCATTTAAAAATTATTTGTATCCTCTTTATATTCTGAAGAGGACTAACATTACATTTGTCATTAAACATAATTTCATCTTTATATGTATATACTATCTCTTCAGTAAACACATAAGGTGGTATTTGTTTCAATAGTTTAATAAAACTTTAAACATAAGGCCTCTAGCACATTCTGAAATATGAAGCATAACCCTTTGATTACCAGAAAGCTGTTCAAAGTTTAATGTATGACTGGATGTTGCAATTATTAAGTAACCACTGAAACATTTCTAAAATAAACTCACTCTTTTTATAGAATTGGTCAAAAATACGGTGCCATATAAAAAGAATAGGATCCAGAATTATTAATCGCCAGATTTGCCATTTGGTGTAGCTGGGAAAATGAGCCCTGTCTAAATGTCATTGAAAGCACCCACATAAGTCCACTTATATGTCAGCTATGTTTAATTCCAGAAGTGCTCAACTCTGCTCTCCTTTACAAAAGTTATGTGATCATTCATGTGTTTGTATTCCCTTACAATTCTGAAAAGCTGAAAAATATCCATATAAACTATTAAATCTTATTTAAATTTGTTTTCAGATGCTTGTAGAAACCTTCAAATCTCAAAAGACACAGCTACAGCATCAAGTGGCATTCCTCCTCAGTTCACTTCTGAGCCCTCATACAACTCCTTATCATGCATACTATGTAAATGTTAGCTCATTTGTAGCCTTTCAGAAAAAAATCACCACAAATTAGATTCTTCTGAAAGAACACCAGATGTAGTTTTGGAAACAGTTCAATCCACTACTGGTAGTGTTTTTTTCAGATGTAGCACTATGTGGCTCTTAGCAGAAAGCTTTACAGTCAACTTATGCATACATGCAAATGCATATCCACAGCAGAGGTTTGATAAAACAAATCTGTATGAATCAATACTGGTACTGGTTATTGATTATAACTAATGAAATGAGAAAATTCATTGGTTACTGTGGGAAAATATATAAATAAAAGGACTTGGTGCATTTTTTCTGTGCTCCCTTTTTCACCTGCAGCTCAAGCTGCTTTGTGCCTGTCTCTTTTACAATGGAAAAAGCTAGTGAAATCCCTGTGAAGGATGGTTCACACCCACTCTGGTATTTAAATATCATTCATGTGTTTTGTTGTGCCAGACTTGTTGAAAGAATGTGCAATGTCCATACGTAACACAAGAGGGAAATAAGGCAGATAAAATTTTTACCATGGCTTCTAAAAGTTTGAAGGGATGGATTCCACTGTCTGGAAAGGAAGAACCACCCCCTGGCTCACTACATAGACTGTGCAGATGGGACCACAACCCTTCCCCTCCTCCAATATTCTCTGATGCTACTCTGTGCTCTCAGATATTCCTGCATATCTCCATTTTTGCGGGGGAGCTGCAAGATTTTTTGCTAATCTACATGAAATTTTTTTGTGCTTTGATACAGGCATTAGAACAGTATGAAAGTCATTAAGGTGAAGAAAAATGCCATTCACATATACTACTTTTTTCTATTACTACTCTGCCCTCAGAGAGTTGAGAACTGGCATCACATCCACGGGTAAGGAATTCCCTTAGGTCATTTTTCACTTCTTAGAAGAGTGTGAATACATCTTTCTTGCTTAGTTATCTTACACAGTGAAAAAGGATCTGTGTAAGTAGGAAGTACTTCCTCAGGCAAACTTGCTATTCATGATCTTCTGTGGATGAAGTTAACAGACTAGCTGTGGCACTCCTGACAGACCAGGTGAGGGCTCGGAGCACCGAGATGATGAATAGTAAATGTTATTTATCACAAGATCTGATGTAGGATGTGTTTGTTTTTACTTTCAGTCATTCCAACTGACACAAAGACAGTACAGCAAATGCCTTGATATCAAAGAAACAAATAATATGAGCTGCTTATTGAAAGTTTTCTGAAGAACGAGAAAATAGATATTCTGAGTAATACATTTAATTTATATGGTTGATTTTGTTTCATTAACATGTTCAAATGTATATATAGTAATATATTTAGTCATAAACTCTCATGATTTTGTATCTTACAACATACCACATTTTTTCTTGGCTAAAATGCACAAACCTGGGATGCTCTTTTCATATACTGACCATTACTTATCAATCAGTAATAGTTTGATAAGAACATCCTACGTCCTTCATTGTCACTGTTAAAGAGCATTTGCACAAATGTAAGGAGACTTCAGCCACTTACTCTTTCCCTCTTTGCTAAATTTTGCATTTGGAAATTTTTCATTATAGGTGCTGACAGTAATACTTCAAACTTCTACTTTTAACATAAGCTACAGTTTCTGAGGGAACTAAAACTTAGTTTTGCTTCATAAGATGAAAAGCATGAAACCCTACACCTTTCAAGACTAAAATGGAACTCGCTAGGTTTTTTGTTGTTCAAGACTCAAACCCCTGTAGAAGGTCACTCAAATATTTCAAGTCTTATACCACAAATTGAATTAATTAGTGGACAACATGGCATCTTAATTTATTAGGATCTGCTGTCAGGAGTCAGTATTGGCAGTTCTCAATGGTAGTGCTGGCCTTTGGTGATACTGAGGTAAAAATTCTGGTGTGTCTGGATTCAAATTTACCATTACTCCTAGTATAAATTCAGAGATCTACATATTGCAGCTAGGAAGGCATAATATAACACATACTTTACAGAATTAATATCTTTTAGCAGCACATGATGTCTAAGGAAAAATTATGGTCTCTTTAATACTAAGATTTAGAGAGCTTTAAAAATCCTACCCATAGCTATTGAGCCAAGAGATTCAAAATAGGTCAACTAATTTATTTCATAAGCAGTTACAGGACAGGGATGCTTATAAGACAATAACTCTTATATTAAAGTTTATCCCAAAGGGTTTTTCTTCCATCATAGAAACAAATGAATGCTTAATCTCATTCACTCAGCTATTACTGCATTTACAAGTGCTGGCACATACAACAGTAATACACATCAATAATAAACCTAACATTGTAACATATACTTTATACAACAAAAAATACAAAAAACTTATTGGTAAATTACAATATATTTTTGTGTTTTTCTGCATGTTCTTAATTTGTGTAGAAAGGCAGAAATGTCAAACTTAACAAGCGTACAAATAATGGAATTGCTAAAAATTGGTTGAAAGTGTTTTCTGGAGATTAAATCCAATCTCCTACCTGAAATAGGACAATTACTACTACCCAAGGTCAGTGCTGATGTCTGAAATTCTCCAAAGACAGACTTTTTGATGTCTCTGACAACTTGCTCTATTCTTGAACAACCCTCTTGACGTTTTTTTCCCTTAATGTCCCAACTGAACTTACTAAAATCAAATATATAAGATTTGTCTATTCTTCATAGCATCTGGCATTACTGTAGTCATTGGAATGGCCCTTTCAGAAAACAGTAGGTCCCTTCTTACCATCCTCTTCCCAAGACTTTATAAGGCCAGTCCCTTAATCCCTTTTTTGGTGGGAAATGTCTTAGGCCCTTCAGTCACCCATCACTGGATCAGTTTCTCCTGTAACTGAGGGGTCATATTCTAGCTACTGCTTACCACAGTGTCGAGTAGAACAGTAATTTCCCTCAATGTGTTGGCCATCCTTCTCATAACGGAGTCTTGTACATGGTTGCTCCATAAAAACATGCTCGGGGCTCACACTGGCCATGACATCTGCCACAACACTTGCTGTTTTCCTGCAGCCGGTTGCCAACAGACAAGTGAGATTGTGGGGTGATGCCATCTCTAGTCTTTCACCTTAGTCCTTCACTAAACGGAGCCCCAGGAGGTTTCCATCGGCTCCACCTCCCTTGAGAGCTTTCTGGCTCGTGACCTAACATGGAATAGCTGATTACTCCAGCACCATTACCAGATGGGAGATATTTAAGTGATTACTGTTGGAAAGTAAGAGTTCTTTGTTCTTGAAACAGAAGTAGCGTGATGGACCGGCCGTGCATCAGTGAGCAGCACTGTTCCGGATCACTGATGGGCTCAGCAGCAGATGTTTGACTCGCGTTTGGGCTTCTTGAGCAGGCGACTTGCCGAGAAGACGTGACCGGGAAACACGGCCCGATCCCAAAACATCGCTGCCCTTTCCCGCTCTTCCACCAATTCGTTTCCACCCGGAACACCTTTGACGGGCGTTGACGGCGGAATGCCAATAGACACAGCGGGCGGGAGGAGCAACATCGCCCCGTCGCCCCAACGGCATCCCCGGTACCGGGGAACGTCTCCGCCCGTCCCGCTCCCGCTACAGCGCCCCATGCTGCCCCCTAGCGGCCGCGGCGGGAGCAGGCGGGGCGGTAGGAGGAGGCTGGGGGGAGCGCTCCAGGTCCGCTGGGCTCTTCCCTCCGGCGGTGAGGAGGGCACCGGGCTGGAGGGAGGCGAAAGTGTCCCTTAGCGGGAGGCGGTAAGAAATGGTTCCCTCCCACCGTCGCCTCCGGTGAGTGAGAGGCATACGTGGGCAGCAGGCTTTCCTCGGAAGGAGTGGCTCGAACGAAATCAGGGGAGTTCAGGGGAATTTAGCCAGGAGGGAATTCCGCCTACGGGTTGTGATTGCCAGTAATCCCAGGAACAAGCTGCTGTCAGCAAAACTAGAATCTATAGCGGTTTTAGATCTCAATTGGTTGATACTTCGAACAACTACCGAGCCCTTCGTTCTGTTTGTTTGTTTGAAGAAAAAGCTTCCGTATTATTTCAAGTGGGGAGTAATTTATTGTGTACTGCCTCTTTAAAATTCTGTATGTAAAATTTGGTTGCTAAGTCTCCCCCCCACCCCCCTTTTTTTTTTTTTATGGATACCAGATGTAGAGAATAAAGCAGTTTGTATTCCAACAAGTCTACAGAATGGATGTACATTTCTAGCTGTTAACAAAATATTTGCTAATTACAATACGTATTCTTTCGTTCACTTTAAAACATTGATGTGTAATAGAGTGTACCTTTTTTGCTGAAAATTATGGTATAAGTGCTATTTTTCAAAGAAACTCTTAAGTAAATGAAAATTCAACTAAATTCCCTAAATACCTTAATCAAGTATTGGAAAGAGCAAGTTTTGCTTTTGTTTTTCCTATTTAAAAGCTAAAGAAAGTGACATCTGAATCATGAACAGATGGCATAAATCAGTCAACACAAATCCTGCCTTACACTGGTGTTACTGTGTGGTACTTTACTCAGCACTAATTTTGGACACCAAAATGATTTTAAGGAAGTTTTTTTTTTTTCAAGTAATTTTGTCCTTGTGGTGTATTGCTTATTGGAAAACTTAAATTTTGGAGTGATTGGACAAAACAATAATTTTTATTTTATCATATATATTATTCTGAAATAGATGGAACTTCTTTGTTTTATTTAGAAAACTCAATTTTAAAGTAAAACTTATGCTAACTCTCTGATAAGAATTATCCAATGGATTATTCCTTTTCTTGCTGTTGTATCCTAGACATAGTGGTCTACCCTTTGTTCTAATTGGGTTTTTTGGTTCTATTTAGTTTATTTTGCCTTTTCAGTAGTTTATCAATCAGTCTTTCTCCTATTTTTTTCCCTCTTGTCTACCCACCCTCTGCCCACATGCCTGGGAAAGGGGAAAATTGCCTCACATATTCTTGATTACCAGCAGGCGAGTGGGAGGTGTTTTATGATACCTTATTCCCCTGTAATAGGGAAGCCACAGATTTGCCCTACTACCTACACTATTTAAATCTCTTTTTAGTCCAGAAATCTAAGTATACAATCTAGGGAAAAGACAGTTTTCAAGAAAATAAGCAAAATGTGTCATTTTGGTTGGGATGAAATCTGTGCATACTTAATGACTGTGGGTTATGTTTCCTCCATAACCTCTTGAGAATGATTGGAGTGAAGGCTCATCACAATTTGTTTTATTCCCTTTCAAGCTGCTGATGTGGGTGAAAACTTTCTTCAGCTTCAGGATGAGGGAGGAAGCACAACTTTCACTGTCCATGGGAGCCCAGCTTCTTTTAACACCCTTTTGCTGTGCAAAGCAGTACTCCATCACCGCCTGTGAACCCAAGAAAGCAGTAACTCACACTCTGCTCCAGCTCCTGGAGCTCTGTAATCACAACCACCATCTAACCTATTGCTCCTAATAGGTGACCCCCTCTTCCCACCCCTGCTCCTTGCCAGGAATCATCACCACCAGCTATCATGATTTTATTACCAGTCATAAGCTACTTGCTCTTTTTAGTCATTGTGAGCAGACCCCAGGGCTTCCGCTTTCCCACAGAGACTGCAGAACAAAGCTGCTTCTTACTGGTTTTCTCTCTCAAGCTCATACTACTCTTTCCTGTGGGCTGGCCCAGCAGCTTTTCCCTGTCCAGTAAACAAAGCTATGATTGAACTTTTCTCGAACTGATGTTGGCCACCATTGCAGGTGTTCCGTTTCCCTGGTGGGTGCTCTAACCATGAACAGTCTCCCTCCCAGTCTCCCCCCAATCACAGAATCATAGAATTGCCTAGTTCGAAAGGGACCTTTCAGATCATCTAGTCCAATTATCAACATAACTCTGACAAAAGATAGTCCTGCTTTTCCTGCACTGCAGAAGAGGATTTCACTTCCTGAGTAAAGAGAAATGTTGCAAGATCTGGGACCTTTTCTAGTAGCACTACTGCTCCTGCTATATCCTACTGGCCTCATTGTAAAGTGTGGTAACTCTTCATCCCTCTGTAGAGACACTGAAGCTTACACTAAGCAGAGAAAGACCATCTCTCAGTCTACATAATGAATTATTCTTTGTAGAAACTCAGAGGTGCCTTAGGAGTAATCTGTAGAATTTTCTTGACCGGTAGACTATTAAAGAACTTGAATTGATGTTTTTAACTCTGATGGGTGTTTTATATACAACAAGTAGAAGAACATTTTCAAAAAATGGCATATAAGGGAAGGAGAAAGCTGTCTCAGTCATCCCAGCTTCTGGTGTCAACAGAAACCACATACATTGTTATAGTGGGTGGTAAATTTCAACCAAACCCTCTTTAAGAACCAGTTATGCTATTTTTTGCTACTGATTATATTTAGAATACCAGCTTCTAACTCCTGGACTGAGAATCGGGGCCCTGGGTTGTTTAAATGGCTGCCCTTCATGTCCAGCAAAGTGAAAGCGAGGAGCCTAGGTTAGGCAGTTTTAACAACATCCAGAGACAGCTGCCTGTCAGAGAACAATTTGTTTATGACCTTTCATGGCTCAGTATTCTTAACTGCCATCTGTATCCCTATCAGCCATAGGTATCACCTATTATGCACCTAACAAAGTATCAGCTGAACATACTATACACACCAGCTCAATCCCGTGAATTGCTCTTCAGGTTTACATGCATGGAGGTACAATTTCTGAATATTTAACAAAATAGAAGATGATTCCTTGTCACATTATTCTTGCCAGAGTGGACCCAGACTAGCATTAAATGAGGAAAAAGATGGTGATTTCCGCGGTCTTAGCTTCTTTACAGGAAGTTCTATTTTATCTGACAGCATTTGAATTAGGAGACAAAGCTGCAACTACACTAAAACCTAGTTGCATTTTTCCCCTCAGATGAAAAATTTGGAAAGGAAACAAAGTTGAATATGCTGAGGGCATGAGAAGAAAAAAAATTATAAGTGCTTAGCAGTAACCAAACAGAAGGTGGTATATTTTTTACCTTAGACTCCAAATGTTACTGCCTTTATAAATCCCACGTTTCTCTTCCTTTTGAAACAGACACTGCATTCTACAGCAAACGAATTTTCTGAATTCGAGAATGGTAAACAAAAAAGCCAAAACCAAAACCAAACCGAACAATCAACCAATCAAAAAGAAAAAAACCCAAAGGAAAAGTTTTTAAAAAGGGAATGTTTTCCTATAACGATTAAAATGTTAATATGCAAAATATTCTTATTTGTATAAATGTGTATGTGCATTTGTGCATGGGAGCAGATCTATGCTATCCTTGTGACAACTGAAATGTAGTTTCAGTTATTGTGCAAATTGTTAGCCATTTTAGTCACCTGTATAATAAACTGAAGAATGTTCTGTAGATTATGTTTGAAGTGTAGCCATTTCCCCTGAAAAACTGTAGCAGGAGACATTACCTGTGAATGATTTTTTTTTTTTAATTTAACTTGTTATCTTCCAGAAAAAATGTCAGTAAAATGTAGAAATGAGAGCAATCTCCTATGGATACTAGCAACCTGCCTACATTTTTGTGGCTTTGCAATAAGATCAGACAAATCTTTAGGAGAAGGAAGCATTAACTTGCTCTGGTAATAAAATGAAAAATTTGAAGAAAGATATTTTAAGCATTTTTGGGACAGACAAGCATTTCACCATCAGCTCTTGTTTTCATCAGCCACTCCAAATTCAATTTGTTAAATCAGAGATTCTTGGAACTTCAAGAACTGGAACATGACGTAGAGAGAACAGATAATATTCTTACCTCCTTTCTTAAGAAGAAGCAGTCACTTTGATAATGATCTTCAGGTAGTAAAGTAATTCAAAACAAACATTCACAGTTTTAACACAATTTTAAGCTGAGAGTCACAACTTAGCTCTTTATTTAAAGCACAAAGAGTAATAGAAGAAGAAATACACAGCTGCAGCAACAGTAACAGGAAACCAGAAGAAAAAAGGGGTGGGATCTACCTCTTGATCTGAATACAATAAAGATAAACTTGAGTTCAAGTTGCTTTGATAAATAGTTGCACTGAAGATATCCTTCCATTTGAAACTCGAGTTCTTTAACTCTGAATTGATTTTTGAAATAGATATTTAGATCTAGACAGGGATATCGAGTAACAGGACTTCTGTGATTGACACAGAACTGAAGAAACATCAATTTTTTTCAAACAGTCCCAGTTTCCCTCTGGCCCTAGAACCGGAGATCATGGACTTTGTGTTTCACTTCAAAAAAAGGCTCTTCTGCTTCCACGAGTTTTCAGTGAACTTAAAATTTGTACAAGTTTGGTGTCACTCATCTTAAGATGCATATTATCTAAATAAAATATTAGACAAGTAGATTGTTTTCAAAACTAGGAAATATGTCTTATTTAAGATTGTGACCTTTATAATTTCCTGAATATTTTCCAGTTCTATTTGGAATTGTCACTCCTGTTGTAGTTGTCTCAAGGAATAACAGCTATGTCCAAACTGTAGCACTCTTTAAGATTAAAGGTTAATTTTGCTCATTTCTCTCAGCCAAAAAAATGTTTTTGAAGAATGCACAGGAAGGATACAGATCAAGAAAGGTCTGTATACTCCTGCATTCAAACTTTTTTTAGGTTTCATGCTCTTTCTGAGCTGTGCATGCTACACATATATAAGATTGTGTAAAATATTAATATCCTTGGAACTTCAGAACTTTGGCATAAATAAGCTTTGAGATCTACCTGAAACAAATAGCAACAGATGCCAGAGCACTCTGTCTTTTCCTCCCGTATATTTGTATAAATTTCTCACATGCCTAGAAAGTTAATCATGAAGGACTTTGTCTCTCCAAATCTGTAGTGTGCAATACAAGGTTTTCATTCTAGCATGTCTTGACTTCAACCGTGACTAAAACGGAGTAAGGACAGAAGGTGCTGATGTCTGGTTACTGATACTTAGGAATTTGGGTGCTGGATGGCAGTGTGGGATAGCTTTTACACATTATTGCTAATATTCTTAGATATTCTTGGCAGTCTCAACAATAAAAATAAATTAATAATTTAGTTTGAGATACTATTTACTGTGTTTTCCTTGAAAATAGGGCTGGATGCTCAGATACTGTTGCTATGGTCAGAGAGAGACTAATTAGATTAAACTGTTACAAGTGGCAAATCAGATTTTCCTTAAGGACTCAAGAGTTTCCAAGAAGTGCTAAAACTTAACTGAAAGAAAAATGGAAACACATTTCTGATATGGTCGCCTTGAATTTGTTAGGTTTTCTTTCTTTTTTTTTTCTTCCACCCCTGTTGTAGAAAAGATTTTTTAATGCATGAGTGTTAAAGAAAGGTAATCTATTCCCATATTCTCTTTATTCAAGATGACTTCTGTCACCTGCATTTCTCCTTATGGTGTATGGTGCATGCAAGTGTCAGATAGCTTGGCAGCAAAACATAAAGATGAGCTCAGTTCTAGCATTGAAACCAGTTTGACATTGTTAATTTAAAACTGCAAATAAAATAACACAGTACCAAGTAAAACAAAAATACAATATAAGCATTAATTTAAAATATGCTTTTCTGTTTGGAAGATAATTCTGTTTTGTCCTTCCACGGTGAGTGAAATTCAGAAGATTTTTTTGGAAACAATCAGTACTCATGTTTTTAATTATAAATGGTAACAAAATAGTAAAACAGAGCTGAAAAATAGGCAATGCTTCAGTGTTAGGATGAGTGAGTTTTATGTAGACTTTGGGTCTGTTATTTTGTTTTAAACTTGGTTGCAAAAGCAGAAGTGTCAGGGTGTCTCTTCTATGTGCTTTTACTGGGGCAGATACTTTTGCATTGTCTTCGGTTGAACTGAAACAAGGTTTAAGACTAAACTGTCATTTTTTTTTCCTGCTTAAAAGGAGAAGGAAATCGGTTTTGTACCATGAAAAATTACTACTACTGTCAATTGTTTCAAATAAATTTGAAGTAGACTGTATCTAATTTACAGATGTATAATGAAGGCAGCAGTGCAAGTGACATTTTGGAGCAAATAGATTCCTAGAGAAAGGGTGACGGTGCAAGGAGAAGGTGGCATGAAAAACATGAGGAAGATAGAAAAAGGAAGACAGATGTTGCCATAACGCACTTCCAAGAAAATTATGCAGGGATAGCAAGGAGAAGACTGCTTGTTGTGACATACAGGACTATGTGGATATAAGACATCATGTGTTATTTGGGAGTCTTGGAAAAAGCCTGTTTTTTTGGAAAATGATAGCAGATCTTGGCTGTAACTTCTTTCATGGGCACCCCAAATAGTAGTCAGTTACTCATTATCAAATGGCTAACTACTGTTATATTTTGCATCAATTTTTTTAAAAAAGAAAACATTATGCTAATCCAGATTTGGTATGACATAAACAGAAATATAAAGAGTTTATGTTTATATAAGGCATTCCAGATCTCTTTTTCTTTCAACCTGTTAATATGATGGATGAAGAAGTAAGAGGTGTCTTTGGAGACCTTGTGTAATGGTACAGGTTTAGAGTTAAGGTTTGAAGGAAGTAAAGGAACATATATATCACTATTTCTCTGTGTGCTTCAGTCACATGCTGTATGCGTTATTGCTTGCAGGAGCATACAAGTTGTTTGCATATCAGTTTTTCAACCCGTGTTATTCTCATCTTTTCCCATGCTTGCCTATAGGTAGGACCCTGGTTTTCAGACATAATTCCCTATCTATTAGTTTTATATCTGTTCAAGCTGGATACTGTCACAGCATCTCAGTTCCAGCCTTGAGCAGCCATGTCACTACAGCCAAAAATCACTTCTGAAAAACTTAACTAGCAGAGTATGCTGGTTTAGCCATGATTAAGCCTGCCAAAGTGATGTTAATATAGTTTGTTTTTTACAGAACTCCTGCAGTATAGAATTCATGAGTATTACAAAGAGTAGCCAATGTTTGTGCTTGAATTCACTCAGTACTAGGATATGAAACATGAATTTTGTTCACATGTCTTTTCGTGTGTACAAATTACAGCGATCAAAACAAAACCTGTGTTGTTTTTAGTAAGTATCAGTGGATCAATGGCATGTACAATGAGAAATAAGTGTACATCACCCCTCACTTGCTATCATCCTTCTGGATGCCACTGATGGAAAAATTGCGTGGTTGGAAGTGCTTTCCACCAGACATCTTAGTCTGGAGCATCGAGACTATAGAGCACTTACAGAGAACACTTCCCTTCACTTGCTATATAACTGTAACTTCTATATGATAATAGCAGCACAGGAATAACTTATGGATACAATATGTATTTTGTTAACAAGGTGACAATGTTAGGGAAATCTATAAAGAATTACAGTGTGGCAATTCCAGTATGCTCAAAACTGCTGTCAGGGCATGTTTAGGCTAGTTCCTGGCAATGTCAAAGCACAGATAGGCAAGATATCAAACCAATATCAGGCATTTATAAAAATGCACATTTTTAGCCCGTGTTGTTTCAGTAGATACTTATTTAGGTGGATTCATTCACATTCATAGGACTGTCACAGAAGTTATCTCTAATATATCTAAATGCCCAAAATCTAACAATTAGAATTAACTATTTCAGATAAATTCTGCATTTCCTTAGTGTCATAGGCTGCCTGTTTTAATTAAAAGACACTGGTCATCACCCAGTAATTCTCTGTCTTAAACTTAATTACTTCATTGTTTACTCAATTTAGTAATAATAAAAGAAGTCAATAAAAATTTAGACTATCTGATTTGTTTTAGCTAAATATATTAATAGCTACAACTTTTGTTCACTGAAAACTCCCCTTCAATGTAATTTTTGGAGGTATTTTTAGACATTTAAACATAAAATTTGATTTTACTTAATTTTTATTAAAGAGTGAAATCAAAATGCAATTCGATATTTATTATTAAGTTATTTTACATTAATAGTATTAATATTTAATACAAACTGATACTGACAAGCTTAATTACTGGTAAACTTTGTTACAGGTATTATTGTTGTATCATTATGTACATTATTAATGATGATCCTATGAAAATACAGCTTTAAGAAAAATGAACAAAAAATAATTGGAATAATTTAATTTCCAAAGGCCATCCAGATTCTGAATGAAACACTCATATCAACAAAAGAAAGGCTTTATTTTCATTTGTTTTAATGAATTTTAAATGTTTTACTTCAAAAATCACTCAATTAGTCTTCAGCTAAATTCCCAGATACACATTTCTCCGTGGTTTGGTTTTCAATTTTGAAAGTCAAATATCTTAAAATGCAAGGTAACAATCCATAAAAGGTGTCAGTTCTTATAATCTTGTATTTTTCAGTAGCAAAATTACCTCTGACCCAAGTCCTTGCTGTGAATGCATGATTTTCTTTATTTCCAGACAAAGCATAAAATTATATCCTTGTTCTGAGGTTTTGATAATCCAAATTAATTCACTGCAAACTGTACTATAGAAAGTAATATATGCAGTATAATGTACTGTATATTCCTGTTACATGTCACTTGAGAGTTGGAACTCATAACTAATACCTTCATTTATTTCTTTAGACTTCTATATCCCATTTATTTCTGTATGTAATCAGCCGTGTAGCTGCAAGCTATCAATCTTGTTTATTTCTATTTATGTTATCAGTAAGTTTAATATTTTGCTGCCACTATGTGAAAAGAGTGGTACTTAGCCTTAATTAGAAATTCAATTACAGACTTTGGATGCACAGTTGAATTACTTATAAACCTGTTTCTTTTATTTGTCACAAATTGCAGTAACATTTGTTTGGCTGATATATATACATATATGACTAGGTCACATACAATATTCAATTTATGCATGTATGTGTGTTATTGCATGTTTTGTACCTATGTGCTTAGGCTTTTTCGTCACTGGACTCAGTGAAAATGAGACATCTCTGCCTAGAAAATACCCCCTGTGTTTTTCACAGTTAAACAAAGGAATTTTGTAAAAAACACCTGAACTCTCATATCTATTTTTCAGCAACATTCATTTTCCTCTAGATGGCAATATATTACAAGAAATATTGTCAATCTATTTGCAGTAGTTTTAAGCATCGAATTTGACAGTCTCAAGAAGGTGTTTAAAGTTGAAATTACTTTCTATTTCCATTTGGTTTTTTTTGAGGGTCAATGAGTGTAACGAATAAGTGATACCGAAATAGATGCAGAATTTGAAGAAATAAATAAATTACATAAACCCATATAGTACATGTAACATGTAAATACTTACCCATAACCAACTTCTGTATCAAGGTAATCTCTAAAAGTATTTTACAATTGCATTAGTGTTTTTCACATACGTTGCTGTAAGAAACAGGGATTTTACATGTTCATATAAAAACCTGAAAATGGCATAAATGAATCATTAAATTTTTAGTTTAATCACTAATTAAAATTAAATATACCAAATATAATGTTCCAAAACTGTGATTAATACTTATATAGAAAATTATATGTAATATATTAGAGTTAGCAAAGTTGTAGAAGTGATGATTAAAGAACAGAGCAAAAAGCAATCTCTGAGGAGAGACAGCATCTGTCCTATACTGGTTGTTATAAACAAGGCATTAAAATAGACGTTTCCAGGTATCTCAATCAAAAATACTGAATTTTTCCCTTGTCCATAAGGGGAATGTCCATACATTTTAATCCTGCTACTGTTTTCCTGTTCTAGGCTAACATAACAAAAAGACAGACTGTATTATCTTAGAAAACATAAGTAGAAACACAAGAGTTTCATGACAGAAATGCATCAGCATCCATATGTATGCTTTTACTGTGTGCACCTTAAGAAAACTGAATGAACTGAGACATTCTTTGAATTCAGCTATACTAATGCACTTGAGATATCCTATTTTTACACAGGGGATTGTTTGACTTTTTTCTCTATAAAAAGAAAAAATGAATAGTGATACTTCATTGGAAAATTTTCACCTTCACTCTCTTCAGCAGAATCTGACATAGTTGTGAATGAGTTCAGAAATTTCGTTTATCTTCCCCTGAATCTTCTGGTATGAATTTCTGAGGAATTACTCAGAAGAAATGGCTTCCCTCTCACTTTTGTTAAGTGAAGATATGATCCAGTGACATGATCATGAGGACACCAAGAATAAGCTGGGGAGGTCAACCAACTGTGAATATGACCATAAAAAAGAATGAGAGGGGGCTTGGAAATGTGGCTAAAGTGGCAATTTTATGGCAGCATGCCTGCGGATTTATGTAAGTTAGTTATGCACTTCACTTCAGGAAAATTGTGTGAATTTAGGGCTAAATTTCTCATCGCTGTACAGCTACCTCCTTGAAATGGATGTGTCTAAAAACCTTGTGATGAACTGGCATTGTTTGTCTTTTGGATCTGATGAGGAGAAAGGGGTGATACCTGAGGCTGACAAATACAGAAAGACACAGAGCATGACAGCTTGACATCAGTGGATACTGATAGTGGAACAGCTGTGGACATTTTATTTGAGATGGCAAAAGGATGAAAGGGATATGACTGTCAACTCCACAGGTTTTAAGATAACTCAAGCAAGGAAAAAGTAGAAAAAAAATGCTATCTGATTTTACTGTAGCAAACAGATAAAAACTGCAGATGTGGAGATGTAAGAGTGCAGTAGAAGAGTTTGCTAGCTGTTTTCTTTGAGATAAAAACCTGGAGGTTGAAACGCTACTGAAGGAGCTGAGCTGTTCAGGGTAAAGCAGAGATAGCACAGGGGAGAGCTCTGCATTTTTCTTTGAACAAGACATAGTTGAAGTAGGGAAGTCAGAGCAGGTAGAAGAGGAGGAAGCTACCTAGAATGCAATTTTCCTCTTTCAGCAGTAGCAGTTTTGTAAACTGTTGAATACAATGAGTTACTGTGGTGCATTCAGAATTCTGATACCTGTTTGGGGTGTCCAGCAACAACATACTGCAAAATATAAACAACAGAGCTGAGCTCTGTGGTGAAATTCTTGATTTACCATGAAAAGAGGCAGGATGTGACATTGCTCTATTGCACTGGTGCATCTTTAACAGAAGCTGTTGATGTTTAATCAGCAATATAAATATGATTCATGAATAGGACTCATTCACCCTTCTTAAACTCCCTATAACTGTATAGTAATGCATTAGCAATACCATACTACCAATTTTGAGTTAATACTATGCTCTCATTGCTGCTAGTGAAGAGTAAACATCAAACTATTCCTTTTATAAAATGTTATCCTTGATGGTGATGAAAGATGCATATTTAAGGCAGAGAAATTAAGTCCTTTTTTATGAACATGCAAGGCTTTAATGGTACAGGTATGTCATACACATATTCTCTGTCCTACAGCATGCCTCTTGGGGATATTTCTAATGGTATGAATTTTCTGGTGAACTAGTTTTAGCGTAAAAAGGTCTAGGGTAAAGGAAATGCCCAGTCCCTGGTCTAGAATAGGGACATGTAACTACCAGCTACCTGTTTTTCCCAGTGCTTCATTTCTTTCTACTGTGATCCAAGAGCCTTCTTTCTTCTGGACGTAGGGTGGTGCAAATAGCCAGGTGTCATGCAGCTCTTACTGTGTAGCCTTTCTTTGCTCATAGCCTAAGAAAAATTTATTTGGAAACCTGCTGTGCTTTGGTGATCTCTAGCTGCTAGATCAGACCTGTAGGATAACTTGCACGTCCCAGACACCTCCTGTCAGAGCTGAGACCTCCTCACCTTTCTCTGGTATTTATGAGCTGTGTAACAGAAGCATAAAACTGGCTTTGCTACCACAGTATTTGGCACTTACATTCCTTAGAGAGATTAAATCAGGGATTTATGCTGAAGAATTAACTGGTAATTATAAAAATATAAATATAAATCAGGGGTGACTGCATAGCAGTAATGGTTTGGATTCATGTGGTTAAACTAGATTTCTAAGGTGCAGCCATCCCTTGTGGAAACTATCACAGATTTCTTTGATCCTTCTTATAAAAAAGCAGGCATATCCCAAAAGTTATTAATTTCATCCTAAATTAAGCATTTAGGACAGACTAGAAAGTGACTATCTGTCTCTATTACTTAGTTTCAGACTCTAAAGTTAGTTTCAACTTAGTGAAGCTCATTCAATATTTGCTCTGAACAGCCCTAGTCTGTTGGTATACGATAGCAAAAACCCCTGTAACTACTCTAAGACCAATGCACATTAGGACTTAATTACAACTGTAATGAAGCTACAACAGAGTTACAGCAGTTTTAAAGTGGGAGAGAGAAAGTGCCAGTTTCCAATATTGTTATAATGTTGGCTGCATTATATAAAGTCACCCTGTTTTACTGCTTGCTAACCTGTTATAAGTTGGGCTTTGCTCTAAGGCAATGGAATTTGTTCCATATTTTCATATGCAGATTTCTCTAGTGAAGACAGACCCTTAGATGGCTCACTGCCTTGAAGCTTCTAAACTTATTTTCTTCTAAGCTTGAATGCAAAATGCTGTTAAACAGCAGTATCTAGCCAGCATTTGTTTTGAAGAGGAGTAGTAAACAAGACAAAGAGCAAAGAAGATAGAAATAGTGATATTAACTTCCTGCAAAATGCCATGCAGAATTTAATAAGTTCATTAAAGGACTGGCTCTATGTTTCATATTAAGACGCAATACTACTTCTATTAAGAAATACTACTTCCTTAAGAAGTCCAGTATTCTATGTTTGCACTAGAATAGTTGTACAGTTGCTCATTGAGAATAGAGAATCTTCTCTATTTTAACCCTTGAAAAAATCCTTTCTGATAACTTCATCCTGTAGATTCCCTTTTAAAAAGAGTTTATTTCTCGTGTCACCTCTGACATGACAGGCTGTGCATAATTCCTGAAATTCACAATGTCTTATTTATGTATTTAAAGATCTCATTTAGTGTCTATAGAGTTACTAGAAACTGAGGGACATTTTTAGTTCACTTACAAAGATAAATGAATGCCTGAGCATTACTTGCAATACTAGGATACAGTTGAAATCATAGGAATTGGCAAAATTCCATAGAGCTTTTCAGGAGCAGATGCTCTTCAAGGAGCATCATTCTTAAGAACTTGCTGCTGTTACAATTATGACCTGTGTTAATCACACAGAATCACAGAATGACCCGGGTTGGAAGGGACCTCAAGGATCATGTAGCTCCAACCCCCCTGCCTAGCAGGGCCACCAAACAAACACATTTACTAGATCAGGTTGCCCAGGGCCCCGTCCAACCTGGCCTTGAACACCTCCAAGGACGGGGCATCCACAACCTCCCTCGGCAGCCTGTTCCAGGACCTAACCACTCTCCTAGTAAAGAACTTCCCCCTAACATCCAACCTAAATCTTCCCTCCTTCAACTTGGATCCATTTCCCCTAGTCCTGCTATTGTCAGCCCTTTCAAAGGGTTTACTCCCTTCCTGGGTGTAGGTTCCCTTCAGGTATTGAAAGGCTGCAATGAGGTCACCCTGCAGCCTTCTCTTAATAATCACTCATGGATTCAAATCAGTGTTTAAAATCCTAAACATGTTTTTGCAATACCATGTCATAAAAAACTTCCTTCTGTGCTGTATATTTGACCGAGTCACTGAACTTAGGTGGAGACTAATTTGCTTTTGATATTTGACCAGGGTCTTTGTGAAATCACAAATCTAGGGCAACACTGTTCATAGTTGAGCTGTTTCAGATACTAACTTCTTAACCATGGGATTGCATACATTTTTCCACTCAACAAAGCAGATAGGGAACAGTGTACTATGTATATGTACCCTGGATCCTTAGATCTGAAGTTCTCTTTCTGTGAGTATTAGGCCAAACTGTGAATATTTAATGAGAAAGTGAGGGTTAGCCTTTCTCCTCCAGAATGAGTGTCTGTCCTTCCCTGCCTTTACTTTGCTTTTGCTAATTTTAATGTTTGCAAGACCATTACCAAACTGCTCTGGCAGAGACCTATCACCACACAGATAGAATCTGTTGTTAGCCCTGGCTCTGCATTTCCCAGGGCTGTCTTGATGGTTAAATCCATGTGCATGCACAAGGAAGACAGTTGTAGTGAGGGTAGGATGACCTTCTCATCAGCACAGTTGATTTAGCATTGATTAAAGTAACTGTGATTTCAGTATGTACCAGTATAATTCAAAGTTTCACATAGCCAGAGTGTTCTTGTCATCATAGTACTAAAACTCCTGAAGGAAAAAGTGTTAAAACTTTCAGAGTAATGTCCTTCTACACATTTAAAAGGAAACTAAATCAAATATTCTGGCAATATACTCCTAATTTAAAGAAAAAGCCAAACCCAGTGGGGTCAGATAGTAACCTCTTCCTCTGTTTTCCCATTTGGGCTTCCATCTGTCTACTGATATTGATTAGTACTCAACTCTTATTTTCTAGGGTAATTATATATGACAGATCATTAGAACTGCCTGTAAGGAGTGATGGAAAATGTTATAACTTCAAATATTTTTTAAGACAACATTTGCCAAGGGGTTCTGTTTCCACTAGTAAGAGCCAGATAATAAGATACACATTATTCTAACACCAGGCAGAGATAGTAAGTTAAATGTATTGGAATAGTTCAATTTATTTTTACTGGGTTGCTATTCAGCTGAAGGTTTTTTTCCCTAATGCAGGGAATAAAATTCCATTATTTCTAGGTCACATCCTTTGAAAATCAGAATACTCAAATATGTTTCTGTACATTTTTTGTAATGATCAGGGTCTGAGATTCTTCAGCTGTAAAATAAGAATAATTTTTCACAATAGTATAAGGAGACATAATTAACTAATACTAAATTTTGAAATCCACAGGTGGTAATGTTTTCAAGCTACATCAGTAGTGTTCCAAAAAGATGAGTGTGTTGTTTAGATAATATTCTGCAAAAATGCTCTTCCAAATACATAGGCATCTATCAATTTGTAAAAGTGAAATGAAATTCAGAATTGCTCAAACTCTGTACGTCATGGAACAGAAAATGGAATTACATGCTTGTGGTATGGAACAGAAACTACTTGACATGTGATTATTATGAAGATTTGAACACATAATTGAAAACAAAGTTTTACTATGATTGGCAAAGGAACAGAGAAAGGCACATCTTACCTGTACAAGTGCTTAAATGCAGTCTGACCCATCTAACTTTAATAGTGCCTAATTGAGACTGTAATTGTTTGAATCTTCCTGAATACTGAATATATGATCAGGATAAATACTTATCTCTCAGGACAAGAGTAAATCAGTTAAATTATCCTTTAATTCTGCCTCTTTCTCTCTACTTGGTGTGTGGGAAACTTGTGTTTCTTTTATGTTTGACTGTGTTCCTAGCACACTGCCTCAGCTGCTAAATCTATGTCATGAAAAATAGCACCTATTAAAGGAGAAGAAAGCAACTCTAGATGTTCTGCCTGCTTTTAAGAAGCAAAACATTAGGAAACAAAATACAGAATGGAAGACAACAAACAAAACCCAAGACAGATTTTTAGTTACTGAGAGCTACTTTATTTTTACAGTGATATCCTATTCATGGCAAGGTAAATAGTAAAAAAAAAAAAGAAAAAACAGAGGCAGCATAAGCAATGGATGAAATTCTGTGCCAAAACTCTATTTGCATATTGTTTTATACATAATTGCATAATACCACTCAGCTCAAAAACACAGATGAACCCTCAGTTTGTCAGGAGTTCAGGGAACAAAAAAGGAGACTGCAGCTAGTTCCCTCCACCTATGTCTGGCACAAATGCATTAGCTAAATGCTGTATTTTTTTCTACAAAGAAAGAATCAAACAGTGAAATTTTAGCATCAAGCAAAAGCAGAAGCTGGCAGCAGAAGAAAAATAACAGCATTCAAAGAAACATAACAACATACAGCAGGTAATACGGTCCAAAAATGAATAAAAGACAAGGAACTACATCCAAAACCAGAATAGGTTATAAAGCATGGTCAGAGATAAAACATTCCCAGTGGAAGAAAATGATAGAGGCACTATTTGTAATTTGTGGCCAAGCAGGGAATTCTGCAAATCATCCCTTATACTGCTACCAAATGGCACTCTGTGTCTTCACTGCTGCCCATTTTTTGGCACTGTCTATGTATTTCCATGCATTTTGGAGGGTTCTATTTTAATCATTTTAACATGTTTGCTGTTGTTAGTGGTAGCAGGTTGATATCAACAAAGATTTGTATCATATGACTACTATTGGCCTCATTAATTGTACCATAGCAAACTTTGTATATGTAAACACGACTGGAGTGTGTGTGAAGCCTCTGCCCTTCATTTAATAGTTTCAATTTTGAAGACCTTTTTTAGATTCTTTATATGCTACCTCTCTGTAATAAAATAGGAGTTTGTGGTTTAAACAAGACTGCATGTGAATTCCCAGAACAGAACACAATTCTGAGCCTATCTTGGAAAAATGTAAATAAAGTGAGTATAGAGATTGAGAGTATATTTTTAGTGAAAAGGTACATATATACAAATGCAGCTCAAAACTAACCAGCAAATGTAATATCCATCTGCCACCAAAGCAGGATGGTTTTGTTCCTCCTACCCCACCCCTATGATTCCTCTCTGCATCCACTCTAGAACTTATGAGACAGGCTGAATAGCTTCATAGGTATAATAACAGAAATCTAAAATTATAGAGAGGAGCTTTCAGAACTTTCAGAGGCTGAAATCAGACAAATGCACGCTTTCAGGAAGAGCCATGGTGGAAGAGGGGCTTGAGCTGCACTGTCCTGTGTACAAGCAGAAGTCAAGAAGAGCTGATTGTCCACAACCACCTCCTGTAGCAGCACCTGGCTCTAATTCTGTTACTTAATTCTGTTGTGCCCAAGAGCATAAAAGAAGGAAGTAAAACCTTTGATAATGTTTCTGCCCTTGCGAGCATTTATATTGAATGCTAGTTGTTCTGAATTTCCAACTCCAGGGAGGAAAACTTTGTAGATCCTTTAGAAGAGAAAAGTAGGGTTACGCCAAAGACATGAGTGATTCTACCATTGATTTCTCATCTGAATGAAAACAGCTTATACTTTGTGATTTTTTTCTACTTATTAATCTCATGGAGGGAATAATGAAATGCAATTGATTGAACTTTAAAAAAAAATAGACCTGGAAGCAAGTTTTGTGGAATCAAAATGAGTAAATGATTCATGAAAAGTCTAGTGAAATTTGAAACAAGCAAAAGAAAATAAAAAATATATATAAATGCAGACTAAATGGAATTAAAGACAAACTGGCAGTTCCTATCCTCCAGTTTCTCAAAAGAAGAACAAAAAAAAAAACCAGCAAGAAGAGATGTAATAATACTAGTACAGTAGGGTGAATGGCATCTGCTTTATTTGTTATTTATATATATAAAAAGGAAGGAAGGAAGGAAGGAAGGAAGGAAGGAAG
>VZTY01030715.1:1949-12424 GCA_013400935.1 Turnix velox | reverse complement strand
CTTTGAGGTCCCTTCCAACCCAAAATATTCTATGATTCTATGATTCTAAAAACCAAGAGGATTTTAGCCTGTTTGAGACTCATATACAGTCATAATTTTCTCCAAACTCAGTGAAGTTCTCAGGTTTAAACAGTGTTGCTATTATGTTTGATGTACAAATGTAGAATATTTTAGTTTGATGTAAAAATGCAGAATCTTTTACTGTAGTAAATAAAAGCACAAGTGTGTTCATTGTAGCAATTAACAGCCCAATTGTATAAAAGGTTTTGAGTGTGAATTAAGAGGTAAAAAGTCTTGATCTGCAGCACAACATTCTCATTTGTTTACCAGAAGTGAAATTAAATAATTGAACATGATACCAGGCACTGCAGAATGTTAATTTTCTAATAGTGTTTGCAAAATATCTCAGCAAAGCAGCTTCTGGCTTTGAAATTGAGAAGCACTGAAGAGCAGGAGAAGGGGGTTATGAAAGCAACAGAGGGAATTATGTAGCTGAAAGCATGGAATTTAATTTACAGGTAACACTGAAATATTAATGCTCCATCAAAGAAAAAAAAAAGAAGTCTTCTTTTAGGCTTGAAAGGTTGAAAATTTGAGGCTGGGCATATCATTTCCCTCATAAATGAGGAGCAAAACCCTCTTTCTAAGGCAATAAAGGACGTGATGTGACATTTAATTGTTTGGAATTGCAAAGCTTGGGGTTTGTTTGCATTTCTCTGTTTGCTGCTTGGTATCTGCAAATGTAATTCACTAGGAAAAACAATACACAACTGATGCAATATGTGCAGACATCAAGGGACATGATCAAAGAGAAAATTGAGAATTCTGGGGATGAAAGAGTGGGCTTTTTAGTTGCTCGGTCAACTAAATTAACAAGTCTATGCTCTCCCTGCTGTGTCTAACTGATTGGCTTTAAAAGAAGACTGTTTATAACTCTTGTAAGTGATTGACAGAGCCTCAGATGCAAATTTGTCATGTTTTGGCCACTCAAAGCAGCCTCTGGATTTAATTTAACACAATCAAATCCACACCTGTAAAGCATCCTGGAGAAGCAATCAGCCAGATGAGGTTCAACGTGATGAAATTCCAAATGCAAAAGGAGGCTCCAATTCTAGGAAGTGGAGAATAACAATAAGGATGGCTCATGGTATAAACATGATTCAGCAGATGATGAATTTCCAAACAGTCATTTCTCATCTCAGACCATATTAATGTGGGTCTCATAAGCTAGATTTTATTAAACAAGAGAGAATACACCAGATGAAACCACCCTGACAGCTTGATAATCATGTCTGAGTTTTGATCCAAGGTTGTAAGGAAGAGATCAACCATGAGTTACAAAGAGAGGCTGAAAAAACATTTGTTCAGTCAAGAAATGGGACTGATGGAAGTTCTTTGGTATTTGAGAGCTGCTTTCAGTGGTCAACTGGCACCAGGTGGAGGGGCAAGAGTGATTCTTGAGTATTTCGATGTAACATGGGCTGGTCACATCAAATTTCTTAGAAATCTGTGGGCTCAAGGAGTGTGTTGGTTAACACCACCCTCCCTAAAAGCATCACTCCAATGGAATTGATGCACAAAGTGATCAAATTGTGAGCACAAAGCACACAAAAGTTCTCTCAGGGTTAGAATTATCAATAATATGAAGATGAGGAAAGCCCAGCAATGGCTTCAGACCCATGGTACTAAGCCCAACACATAAATTGGAAGAAAGAGGCCTTTAGCCATGGGGTTTGCAGTCTAAGCAAGCCAGAGCAAAGAGAAGACAGAAGCTTGTAGTCAGTGGTGTAGCAAATTTAGACTTCTTAGTCCCACTTTTGTGCTGGAGTGACTGAACCATGCCATCTGCCAGAGCTATTTTAAACAGTGCTATGTAGGGAAAGATCATGCAATGAGAATAAAATGAATGAGGAAAAAAAACCCCAACAAATAATCTCAAAACTGTTTGAGCATGATCTCAATGATTTGGGTTGGAAGGGATCTTCAAGATCATCTAGTTCCAACCCCCCTACCATGGGCAGGGACATCTCCCACTACACCAGGTTGCTCAGTGTCTCATCCAACCTGGCTTTAAACACCTCCAGGGATCAAGGGGGCATCCACAACCTCTCTGGGCAACCTCTTCCAGTGTCTCACCACCCTCATAAAAAAAAACTTCTTTCTTCTCTCCAGCCTAAATCCTCCCTCTTCCAATTTGCATCCTTTACTCCTAGTCCTGCCATCCTGGATCCTATTAGTAAATCCCACATCCAAGGTCCACTTCCAGCCTTGGTAAATGTACAGCTAAACACACAGAGCTGAAGATGCCTAGAAGTCTGGAGATCAGGACCTCCTCTGAGAGGAGCTGTGCAGACCCATCCTTTAGAAACAGACCTCAAGATTCCATTTGCAGTTAGAAAACCATGTAGAGGGAGCACAAATTCACATTTTCATGAGTATGGTTTTCTTTTCTTTTCTTCTCTTTTCTTTTCTTTTCTTTTCTTTTCTTTTCTTTTCTTTTCTTTTCTTTTCTATTCTTTTGATTGCCCAAGCATAAATTTGAAATTTTGAAGAGTTATTGGCTTACACTGTGCTGTAACTTCATGGTTTTGAAATGCAAATTCACTCTTTCCACCTTCCTCTTTCCTCAGACTCATCGAATTGTCCTCTGTGGTCCACATCAACTCCCACTGGGGGATCATTTCCAAGTGCTTAGCTTACAGCAAAGTGGTTTCAGACCCTTTTGTCTATTCTTTGCTGAGGAATCAGTACAGGAAGACCTGGAAGGACATCATAAACAAGATCCTCAAGAGAAGCTCCATCAACTCCTCTGCCCTCACCAGTGAAACCCACAATCGGAATATATTGCAGCTGAACGAGTGAGGAGCCTGGTATGGGACCTATGAGACATAGAAAACAATATAAGGGAAATAAAAGTAACTGGCCTATCCCTACTGTCATCTTTCAAGGTTTTGGGAGGTTGCAACCCAGCTATTGTCCCTCCAGTAGACCACAGAAGACCTACAGGAGACGTGCTGCTTTGTACCTCCTGCCTCAAAGAGTGCTGCTGGACATGTGGTCCTGCAAGCCTCAAAAATACAAATCTCCCATTGATTCCCATCAGCAATTACACATTAAAATGGGGTGAAAAAGTTTGTCCTCAGCAGGAGGACCTGTGAAAGTGATGGGAGCAAAGTGGTGCCATCATGAGATCATTCTAAGAAGCTGCATGGGGGAAATTTGTGCTGGATTTATCACTGGTTGCAGGGGAGGCAACCTCTGATGGGGCTACCAACCTGGCTTTACAAAAAAAAAACCCCAAACTTGTTGCTTGAGTAGGTGTGAGGCTTGTCAGAGTTGGGCTGATGGTTGGACTTGATGATCTGAAAGGTCCCTTCCAACCTAGGTGGTTATAATCTCATGATCTTATATAGAAAAGCTTTTAATAGGAAAAGCTTGATTAAAAAAATCTTCACCTAGGTGCTCACACAGAGCCCAAACATCACTTTCCAACCTCTTCTGATACATATTTTTGGAATAATCATAGAATCATGGAATTACCCAAGTTGGAAAGGATCTTTCAGATCATCTTGTCCAACCATCAAACTATAAATCCCATAGGAATGAAGAGGAAAATCCATTTTGATGTAGGCTACAGGCTGACTTCAAACTTCAACTTCTCCTCCAAGTTTTCTGAGTAGTTTCCACAGAATCACATTAAGTTTTGGGGATTTTTTTTCCTTTTTCAATTTGAGAAAATTAAAAATGGGAGCCAGATTGGAAAGGTCAAGATGCCTCCTGCCTGCTCTTCACTATATCTGAGCTATGGAGAGAGGAATTTTGCCCAGAGATGTAGAACTGGGCCCTGTGCCAAGGGAAAAAAAGAAAAAAAAGTTATTTTAAGTGTTATTAATCATGCCTTTTTCCATGCAGATGTGCTATTTACAGAAAAAAAAATGAGCCCAAAGCTGCTTTGAAAAGTGCCATTTCCAAAGCAAGAGGAGCAAAAATAATAGGTCCTTTCCACACCAGGAAAGTGCAGCCAATAATCCAAATCCACATCCAAACATGCAAATCTCAGGAGGTTTCAACAGGAATCTTTCCTGGACTGGATTGAAGTGAAATTATTAACATCAAGCATTTATTCTGTTCAGCTTGAAGTTAACAGAGGCCAAAATGCCAGGAAAATGTTCAAAACCTGGACAATCCTGCCTGACTCTGCCCCATTAGAATCAAAATGAGTTGGTCCAGCTGGTAGATGGCTTCATAATAGTGGTGTCGATGAGTGATGCTCAAGCCATCCTCCAGAATTACTTTCCTTGGGAGTTTTCAGTGTTTTCTCTCTCAGTTCAGTGAAATGAGGCAGGTTTTCAAGTGTTCTCTTATTAATTAAGAGAAAAAAATATCAACAGCAGCAATTAATCAGTTATTTAATGTTGTGGTGGTTTTTAGGAATAATCAATTTCTAAAAGAACTTGCATTCTCACCTGCTTTATAACCAAAAAAATTAATATAATGAAGATCATCTACTACCATATAAACCCATCAGCTGAACTACTAATTCTAGCTCCGAAATAACTGCATGGCTGGAAGAAAACATCCACACAAATGCAGTCAAAGCATTTAAGCAAGTTTTTACAAGTCTGAGCTCAAAATTAGCCCTTAGTCTACCTCATCTTCATCATTTTACTTCTTAGGCTTAATATGATTTCTCTCAGGTGCTGTGGAGAAACCCCAGCTCAACATTTGTTTCTCAACTCCGTCTCAAAGACTTGGTTGTCTCTTGGTATTAGAAAGCTGGTTATTAGTGAGTTTTAAAAGCTCTAATCATGTTCTGCATTTTACTAAAATCACTTTTCCTGAAGTAAGTTGCAACAAGATGATTGTCATCTTGTCAACAACTTACACATGGGGCTGCTACCAAAGTCAGTGGAAGGTTTGTGTGTCAGTAAACCAATCCCCAGATGGATTTCAATTTTTAAATCAATTATTTAAATAGATACTGTCCCAGAAAGCAAAGGATTTTAGGATGAGTAGTAAAAGGTGAAGAAGAAAACAGCATTGGACTTGTCTCATTGTCCTTGTGCATCTCAGTCAGTGGTTGATTTGTCACCATGAGCAATAAATCCCTCCCTTTGTATGTGTTTAAAAAAAAAAATCTGTCTTTCTGTCATGGTGCCTTTCTTCTAGGATGGATCTTCTAGCAAAGGATAAGTAGAATTTCCCCTTCCTCACCTCAGCTCTCTGATGCATTGGCATATTTCTACCATGGGAAGTGAGAAAGAGTTGCAAAAGCAGGTGCTGGACATGGAATAAAAGCAACACCCAAACTTTTCCTGCTGATATTTTACAGGATAATTGGAAATAGGATGGTGTGGTCCTACAGAAACTCTGGGGTAGGACTTTTTCATAGGGTCCAGGATGGCAGGACTAGGGGTAAAGGATGCAAATTGGAAAAGGGGAGATTTAGGCTGGAGAGAAGAAGTTCTTCACTGCAAGGGTGGTGAGACACTGGAAGAGGTTGCCCAGAGAGGTTGTGGATGCCTCCTCAATCCCTGGAGGTGTTTAAGGCCAGGCTGGATGAGGCATTGAGCAACCTGGTGTAGTGGGAGATGTCCCTGCCCATGGCAGGGGGTTGGAACTAGATGATCTTGAAGGTCCCTTCCAACCCAAATCATTCTAGGATTCAATTTAGCTGAATTCTTACAGGCAACTGGAAATTTTTTTCTAAAAAGGGATGAATGTAGATATGAGTAAATTATTTGTCTGCTGAGTGTTAAATATGTTCTAAAACACCTTCACTTGGGAGAGCTGGAGCAACTATTATGATGCACATCACTTTATTGTCTCTGATCATGAGGCCAAAATGTTCTGTTGTCTAAATCATACGTGTGTGTGTGTGGGGAGGGAGAGGGGGGGAGGGAGAAGGATTTTCCATTTGTTATTTAAATATTTTTGATAAAGTTTGTAAAGTATGGCTGCAACGTATGCCCAAAGCTGTGGAAGTGCATGTGCCAAAAAAATTGTGCAGCTGCTTCAGCAATGTGGGGCTTTTCTCTCTGCTGGTGTCTGTTACCCATCTGCCCTGTCTGTTTCTCACACACATGTTCATTAATGCTTATAAATATGGAAAGAGTGAGTGTCAGGAGGATGGAGCCAGGCTCTTCTCAGTGACCTCCAATGATAGGACAAGGGGCAATGGGTGCAAGCTGGAACATAGAAGGTTCCACAGAAATATGAGAAGAAACTTTGTCAGGGTGAGGGTGACAGAAGAGTGTCCCAGGCTGCCCAGAGAGGGTGTGGGGTCTCCTTCTCTGGAGACATTCAAACCCCACCTGGACACCTTCCTGTGTGACCTGATCTGGGTGTTGCTGCTCTGGCAGAGGGATGGGACTAGATGATCTCTTGAGGTCCCTTCCAATCCCTGACATTCTGTGGTTCTGGGATTAAGTTTTCCTTTGTATCCCATAGATTTGGGAGGCAGAACATCAGTAGATGATCAAGGGAATTTAACCCACTGTGTCATTTTGTAGATTCTCCTGTTCATCTTATTTAATTTCATTTCAGTGCCCTGACTGTGAACTGTGCTTATGTTGCAGTTTTTGAGCCAGTTTGAATATGAAGAATGGCATAATTGCAAAAAGTGTGAGGGACTGATATGAGTTTGTCAGTAAATAACTAGGACCATTTCTGTCCTGACATAACAGGTCCTGAGGTTTGAGTCCCATTACATAACTATATTTAAAGGGGGTTAAACTAGATGGTCTTTAGAGGTCCCTCTATGAGTCTGTGAGTCCAACTATATCCAAACTTTAGAGATCTGTCCTCTTTCCCCTGTCCTCAAGGTTTTTACAATTTGAAAGACTTAGTGAATTCCTTGTGTGCCCACATGCCCATTTTCAATGTCAAACAACCACAAGACCCTTCTCTAAATATTAAGAAGTAATACTCTTTGGGTAGAAGACCCCAAAAACCTGGTTTTGTAGCCATAAATCAGATTTTTTTTATAGCCTATCTTATTTCTGGAAAAAAAACCCTCCCAAATCTAGATAGTAAAAAAGTTACAGAAAAACCCTTCATGTATCAGAGCATCAGGGACCTGCTGAGGGTGGAAAACACCTTTGGAGGTCCTTTTATCTAGCCCCCATGAGCACATCACTGCCTCTTGATGTAGGTTATAGTCTCAATTTTACCCATTTGTCTGTTTTCCCTGCTTTAGATCAATAATAAAATCTTTCTAGAAATATTTTTTTTTCTAGAAATAATTTTTTTTCCTAGAAAAATAATTTCTGAGGAGATTCTGGCTTCAATGGGGTTTTTCTAGTGACTTATTTCCATACCAAAACCACCTAAGCAAAGAGAAAGGTGAACATTTCTCAAAGCCCAGCATCTGCAATAGGGCACAAGCAGCTCCCATAGAAGGATCCTTGTTGGGTTGGGAGGACTCCAGTTGTTTTCAGTTGGTTCTGTGGAAAATCCAGATGTTGTTTGACACCTGGATGACCCTAATCTTAGGGGACAGATGAATTCTTAAAGCCCAGTAGCTCTCAGAAAGGAGGTTTTTTTCTGGACCTACACACCTAAGGTTTGGTGGCTTCCACAGTCATCTTAATCATAAATTAAAAAGGCTCTGAGGGCTCTGGATATCTTGTCCTGTACATTTTTTAAATGCTCAGTGAGCATCTTTGAAACAACCCTTTGGAAATTAATCTCTTTTCACTACTCCTAGAGCTACCTTCACCCCAAATCAAACATTCTGGAGATGAAATGAAACCTGAAAGAAAAGCCAGAGGCTTCTTATCTCTGTTAGGACCTCATTGCTTGATCCCAGTAATCACTCAGCAATTAATAATAATAATAAGCTCAATGCAACCCAAATCTCATGGTCACTATGTGTTTGCTTCAGCAAATAGCTCTGGATACTTAGGGCTAAGCATAGGATTAACTGTTTGCTTCTGTGTTTGCAGAATCAGGGATTTAATCTTTGTAACCCACGACTGAATAAGTGAGAACAATAACATTTTAGCCTTAAACCTCTTTTTGCTCAATGGATTTAATTTGCTTTTTGTGCTTTCAGTGAGTAAACTTTGATGAGTGAAGTTTCTTTATGAAAAATATCCTATTAAAAAAAGGGTAGATGTCCCTGTTGGGGGGGGTAGGGGAGGGTTATAAAAGTTTACATGGAGAAAAGAGCTGCTGCAGTCTTTGTGAAATGTCTTTTCCTTCCCTGTGGTCCTGCTGTGTCTTGTAAATATGTATTTAGGATTGCTGGTTTTTAAGCAAATCAGGCTGATCTAATGAACTAGAGAGATTGCTATAGTTTATCATAAATATTTATATTTCTAAGAAAGATGATGAGCCCTATAGACTGTAAGTGCACTTCAGAAGCTTTGTGGATTGAGCCACTGGAAGAGGTTGCCCAGGGAGGTGGTGGAGGGAGGTCCCATCCCTGAAAACATCCAAGGACAGACTTGCTGAGGCTCTGAGCAACCTCATCTAGTGCAGGATGTCCCTGCTCACTGCAGAAGGTTGGACTAGATGGCCTTGGAAGGTCCCTTCCAACCCTATGATTCTATGGAGAAGAAAAACCATCACGTGTGTGACAGCACATGTGGTAGTAAAATATTCTTTTTTTAGTTGAGGAAATGGTTTGACATGTTTTAAATCTACCCAAAAGAACCAGTCCATGTCACTGGTTAATAATATTAGGAATATAACTCCAGCTCTCCAGCTGGAGTTCTTTCTGGATGCTAAAACAACTACTTCCCAGTCACTGCTATTTTACAAGAAAAGCTTCAAAGCAAATCTTTTGTCAAAAATCATACAAATAGTAAAAAATATAATTCTTCTTTCTTCCTGGGATTTGATCCATCATGAGATCCCAAGGAGAAATGAAAAGCTTTCAAGTGAAATGCCAGTTCATCCTGGTGGGAATGGCCCAGGGTGCAAAGTTTGCCATGGTCTTTGTGTTGTTGGTCATTACAAGTCATCCTGGGTTGTTCTTTTTATTACATAGGTTGAGATCTTAATCAAAAAAAAACAAGAAAACCCTTCTATATATTATTCAAATTACTCAAGATTCCCACCATCCCAGCAACTAAATGCTAGTGCAAAGTCAGGTAATTTCTACTTCTCCTGCTTTGTTAATGAGCAACAGAGAAAAAAAACCTAAATAAAATTAAAAAGACTTCATGAATTGAATTACTTTTGCTAGGGAAAACAGCAAAATACCTGGTGCCCTCAGGATCACTCAGTAAACATTATAACAGGAACCATAGGGCTTCCCTGATAAGAGATGTGAAAAATCATTATCACAGATTGCCTTGGAAAATAGAAATAGATAACTAAAAAGGTGCCTTGCTTTACCTTCATTTATAAATAGGACATTTTTTCTTCTAAACCTTATATATCTTTTTTCATGTTGTTTTTATTTTCTCAAGATCATTTTATGTTTAAAAAAAACCCTCATGTATTTGGCAAGCAGGAATCATTCCCTTCTGAATTCTTACAGGAATGTAATTTTATGTTTACAGATAGAGTTAGATATAAAGATTTCCCCTAGATTATTAGATTAATATTTGCTTTAAATAAAAAAAAAACTTATTAGGGGCTGTTTTTTACAAATCCTTGCTGTGAGGACAGTGAGGTTGCCTGGAGGAGTGAGGACCATGGATATAATGAGAGCTATTCAAGGTCTGATCTGTGTATTTAAACATTTTTTTTGTCTGCAAATAATGAAAATAGATGATTTCCTCTTTCTAAAACACTAATTCTGAAACAACATTAAGAAGAGCTGCTGTAGATAGGGCATGTTTTGATTATATTATCAAGATTTCATTATAATTTATTGCATTTTGCTTTTTTTTTTTGTATAAAGAAGGGATGTAATTGCAGGGGCTATTTATTAAGGGGGAAAAAAAGGCAATATCAATCTTCCTAAATTGCATGGACAGAGACATGCCCAGATAGATCAATTTGTAGTGACAATAAGTCAAGAATATCATGGGTTAACAAGGACTTTAGGCTCCAAATAGTTAAGTCAAAGATACAGATTGATTCATGTGAAGGCAAATAAATAAAATTCTCCCATATTTGTACCTCAAGTTTAAAGGAATTCAATAAAACACCTTTTAATCCTGACTTCACATCTTTAAATAACAAAGGGCCTGTGCTGTCTCTTCTGTTTACAATGGCTTGTGCTTTGTGAATACATATCAAACATTGTAATTTATTTTTATGACCTGGGGTTAATGGTTAAGACAAAGTGAGACAAATAAATACATGCTATATATATATATGTATATGGTGATTTTGTTAAATGTGCTCTGGATAAATGTATTGGTGTGAGCTATTTTTTCATATAAAAGTCAACATTTAAAACCAAAAAAAATTAGTCTGTTTTATTTCATTGTTGTAAAAGTCCAGCCTGTGATGTCATGGTAATAATGTGACCTAGAATCATAGAATCATAGAATAGTTTGGGTTGGAAGGGACCT
>VZTY01030712.1:52772-64954 GCA_013400935.1 Turnix velox | reverse complement strand
CTATTCTATGATTCTATCTGTATGTTTGATAGTAAAGTGCTGCTGTTTCCTGAATTTTTTCTTTGCATTAGGCAGTTGCTAATCTGAGCCTGACTGAAGTCCAACAGTTTTTTCAGATGGCAATCTTGGAGGCACTAAAATTTTCTTTAAAGCCTGGATCAACTGGAAAACTGAAAATTCATACCACTAAGCTGTCAGTGAAATTAAATCAGTAGAAGGCTGTGTGTGACCACTTAGCTTCTTCTGACAGCACTTAAAAGTTCACAAATCAAAATACATACTGAAATAAAAAGTGGTTTAGCTTGCTGAGAAGCAATGGTGTCCCTTCTCCATTGTCTCTTGAGGTTTCCAATGCAACAGGGAAGCAACACCCTTTTGGAATAAAGACAGTAAATGGATTTGTATCTGTCAACAGAAGTAATATTTGCCTCATTTATATATATGGCATATTATGTATATTGCACCTAGTTACACACAAGCACCTGTTGCCTATTTCCTTATGTGTGGTAACTGCACTCAAGGTTGGTTTTGCCTGCCATTTCCCACTCTGAGCAGTATAAATGCTTAGAAAATCTGGCTGTTGTTGCTCTTCACCAGCGTGAGAGTTTCTGCCCCTTCTGCCATTGCTCTGTAGAAACTCTTCTCCACCTGGAGCCTCCAGGACACAGATGCTAGAGGTCTGGCCTCCCAGCTTCCTAATGCTTGCCTCCTCCTTCACATGGAGATATTAACAATTAAAAGTAACCATTTAAAATCACCAAACAGGATCTTTTTTAATTAAGATGAAAAATTTGAAATTATCAGTGCAGGTTGCTCTTATCCCTTGGGACAGCTTTTCCTAAACATGAGGGCTCCTGCTTGTGATCTCCATGAGGGCAACACTGCCTGCCAGCCTCCAGCCACAGTCCAGACAGCTTTTCACCAATCTTCATTCCTAGTCTAGGAAATTTTTGTTTTGCCTTATTTTGCATATTTTCTTAGTAGTAGAGTGTAACTCTAAGTCACCTCATGAAGTGCAATACCACTCAGTACCTCCTTAGTGGAAGAGGCAAATCTTTCACTTTTCAGTTCCACCCTCAAGAGTGAAAAGAACTTTTTCCCTGTGTTGGGAAAAGGCAACTACTCTGCACTGTGAGACAAACAGTGCCGGAGTGCTATTGGACTCAATTATTTTAAGAATGCTTTTTGCCACTGCTTTTAGGTAAATTGCAGAAGAATCTTCTAAGGCAGGGATCAGTGCTCGTGATAGAGCTGGGGGTGAAGGTTTCAGAGAAGAAATAGGGACAATATAGGCAGGAACAACTTCAGACAAGCTTTGCAGAGAGCCAAGTGGCTCACCTCCTCTCACAGGAACAATCCTGTGAAAGAAAGAGGTTTCTTGTTTCCACACATCGATCGAAAGTGTACTTGTTCATATGTGTGTATATATATATGCTTATATATATGGAGGTATTAATTTACATACATATATATACTAAGTCTTGAATAGTTCTCAAAAACTCTTGTCAGGGAGGAAGGGCTTATAAAAACAAAGCAACTGGAAATTAAGAGGAAGGACAGTCATCCAGGCAGTTTAAAACCCTAAATCTCATTTATGGTCTCTTTTAAAGCAGGCCAACTGAATATGTGAGTGCTCCTCCTAATAAATAGATATGTTTTATTGTGCTGCCAGATTATATCATGGGAAAGATACCAGAATCTTAAAAGCAATCATAATCTGGTTATCAGTTACAAACTCTATTGATTTATTTTTAAAATGAAAATGTAACTGGGAAGGTACAATATTTGCTTTTAAAAGATGACAATTTTACTGACTTATGTGGGTTGAGAATAAAAGATGTAGCTGCAGGAAAGCCTGCAGATCTGACTAAAAAATCAAACAGAAAATTACTCCTCCATGAGCTGAAGCTGAGACAAATAGCCCAGCTTGCTGTATTAATGATAGTTGCTAGTGAGGCAGGGATTAATAATATTTTATTGCTATTTAGGGAAATTTAAACTGGATCCATTGTGAACCTTTACTGGTTAAAGATTGATCAGGGAATGAGAAATGACTCTTCCAGATAGTGAGTGAAAAAACAGGAACTTCTTGAAGATGAGTGGGAAATGGTAGCTCAAAACCTAACATATGTGTCTATGGTACAGAGTATAGGCACAGAAGTTTACTTCATTAGGCACTGTTTCAAGTCACATATACCAGAGAAAAATAATGAGGATAGAGCAGGTATTTCATTGAGAGAAATTTCAAAATCTTCAGCTCAGTTGAATGGAAGCCAAAGGAGAACAAACAAAAAAATAACTAACAAATTGCCAGATACATACCGAACTACTGCTGGCAGAAGTGTACTAGCACTGGAAAGCAATTTCAGAAATGCCAAGCATAGCCATTTCACAGGTGCTTTTTCATTTCTGTGTCAATAACAAAGGAAGGAAAAGCAGGAAGTGTAGAATGCTGGACATAAATAGTCTAACCATCAGCTGCCTCAAAAGGCACAGCAATGAAGCCTGTTTACTGTTTCTTTCCTAAGATGTCACTCCAGGTGGAATAGCATTTGTCTGCCATCTTCTGTTGATTCTTTTAGGTCCAGTGAAGAGAGGAGACAAAGGGCTGTGCTCTTCTCTCCACCTGCCCTCTCATGACCATCCATAGCTTTGGGGATCTACAGGGACAGAAGGATGCCTGGTAGAACTTAAATTTGTATCAGGAGTTTTGAGGAGAGAAGGAACATTGGGAAGGTGCATTGGAGAGGGAAGTGCCAACCTGAAATGGCTCACCAGGAGCTGAGCCCTAGGTGATATTTCCATACAGACTCCATGAGTCTCCTCACACTCTTCTCCCTCTGAAGCTTTTCATATGATGGATTCAGTCATTAGGAGTCTGCATTCACTTACTGCTAGAACTGGAGTGGTATTGCAGTGTTCTGATGGAAAAGACTGCCTCTAAGTCCTCTAAGGGCACAGCCACTTGTGGACCCACTGACAGTCTGTTTCACCTCTGAATACAATCAGTTTTTCTAGGACTGACGCAAGACAGTGTTGAAATCAGACTTTTATTATCCCATAGTCCGTCTGCTTCTCAATGCAGCACTAAACACACACTGAAAAACCATGAGCAGCCTCACTAGGACGCTGGAGAAATCACTACGTATGAACCAAGCTAAAGGGTAAAAGATTAAGACAAAATCCTTCTCTTTAACTGCTACAGTCTGCTTCTTTTAATTAAAATAACAAACTGAAATAAACTCATGCCATTTAAAATGAGCTCACCAGAAGCAAACAAGTGCATACAAGGCATAATCACTAATAAAAAGGACAGACTGCTGATGAATAAGACAACTTTTGGCACTTTTAGCTCATCCTTTAAATGCTGCTATAAGGAAGGGGTAATCAAGCAAAAAAATTATTAGAAGAGCTGTGCCTTGAACAATTTTTTTTCCCTTTCAAAAATAAAAAGCTGCAATCTAAAGAAAGCATAAATTACAGATGTTTATTTCCATTATGATCTTCTCAAACCTCATATTAAAAGTACCTAGTAATTAGCAAAAATACATACATATAATAAGCAAGTGAGCATTAAAACTACTGAAATATGTCAGTATTTTCCACAGGTCTGATTCCTCTTTAGCAGAGTTTTTGTACCAGAATAAACCCACTCACTTCCATATATTTACAAAAAGGTCAGGAGAGTTTTTCACTTTTCTTAAAGGACCTTAAGAAGCTTTGGCTGCTCAGACAAGACAGACCCAGGCAATCTCTCCTTGTCCAGCTTCTCAATTTCAGTGCCTTGTACCACTTGTACCCACAGAAGACAAGTGTCTGCCATGAAAAAGAATTCGCATCCCAAATTAAAGAAAGAATATATTTGAGCTTGTGTATAGCATCAGGCATGTGATCAGTCCCAGAGATTAGTGACACTATTCACATGGTTAAAGCTGTTCTGTAAATCATAACAGAAATCACAAAACACTTAACTGTTTTCTAGTGATAAGGCACAACCTTGAGATTCTGAGGGGCTGCTGTTTGATCTAAAAAATCTGTCTTTGATTATGTTTGGTTAGAAAAGGTGAAAGGGAGGAGAAGCCTGGATTTTTGTTGTTATTGTTGAATATCTAGCATAAATCTAGGTCTCTATCACTGCAAGAATTTATCACATCAGAGCAAAAAAGTTATGTTTCAGTGTTATACCTTGTGGTTTTATGACCTTCTTAAATTAAGAAACAGCTGTCAGCTGATGAGAATTTTGGTAGATTACCATAAAATATTTTAAGTAAGATCTCTCTTAATGAAGCTTTACAGAAAAACAGCAGGACTAAATTATGAGGCAAATGATGCTGCTGTAATAACTGCTGTAATAATTGCTCTGCAGTAAGACTCTTCAATGAGGACGAGACTCAGAGAAAAGCCAAGGAAAAAGAAAATAATAAAAAACACAGGAAAAAACATTTATCACAGACCTATGAAAGTGAACAAGTCTAAAGTGGTCTGGAAGCTTTTGCAAGTAGAAGGTAAGGTGGCCATTGCCTAATGTACTGAGATTAGGCAGGTGAGCTTCAGAGTGCAACCACAAAGCAACACTCCAAGAAGTGTGAAGTTGGAAGCTTAAATGAATTCCTGCCTGGAAAAGACAGAAACTGTGGTGAGCTGGGTTGAGAGAAACCCAGTCTGAGCTGCGATATAAAACTATCCCCAGCCACTGGGCTCTCTGGAGACCTTCAGGAGCCCACATCATGACTGCAATTTCAGAGCTGGTTCCTAAAAAAAAGGGATGGTCTAACACACTTTTCCCTTTTGCTTTTTGCCAAGACATGCTGGTGGGACACGCTGGCCAAGTTGAGATTTTCATCTTACAAAGCACATAGAGAAAACCCTCTCCAAGGGGATAATTTGATCCTGGCAGGGAAGGGCCAAGGAGAGGCAATGCTCTCTTTCTGCTCTGCCTTCACATTTGGCCTGGAGTGGGCAGTGTGTGCCTGGGAATGTGAAACGGGTGCACTGAGTCCAGTGCCAGTAGATGTGGACCTCTGAGGAGATCCACCATTTTCACACACCATCCTCACCTCTTGGACAGCAGGTCTTCTTTGATATTAGTGGCACAGGATCTGGCACTCCCTACACAAACCATTGCATTTTCAGTGTATCTGGAGGTTTTATGGATTTTCAATAGTTGTAAATCCAGGCTTTTGTAACTCACAGGTGTCAGCTCTTCACCTGAAAACCACCCAAAAGCATTGGCTTGGGGACACCAATGCACAAACAGCAGCTTATGCTTGCCAAACCTCAGCTTCCAAAGCAAATTTCACCTTAACAAAAGAAGTCATTTTTAGGAAGTAGGAAAATAGTGCTATCTGTCATGATTCCATTTGGCAAGCCTCACTGGCTTTACAGTTGTTATTTAGAAACACAGCATGATACAACTGTAGATGCAAACCTCTTTACCTCAAATTGGAAACTGCTTTGCAATGGCAAATGAAGTTTGCCAAACTTTGGCAACTACTTTAGCAGTGAATTACTACTGAAAACAGTTTTTTGCCATGCAATTACTCTGTATTCCTGAGAAACAGAAAACTCCTCCAAAGGTAGCTTATGTATGACACTGTGGTACCACATTCAAAAGCTAAAGTAAAGCATTAACACACATTTACAGCTGTCACCTACTTGCTGACTGGTTTAAAACAGATTAATCTTTGCACACAGAGCATTTGGCAGGCTGAACTGAGATGCCTAGATTCCATTTCTATGATAATCCCAAGTTATTTCAGTCTCCTAGCACCTCCTATTTGGTGCTAGGCATGGGTTTGGGGGGCTCTAGAGTTTTCTCTCAGCCCCCTTGATGTATTGTGCACGCAGGAGTTGGCAACGCCATTTGGTTTGTTGCTTGGAGACAGCTGCAAGGATACAGGGTGGAATAAATCACACCTGACTCTGTTGCTAAGGAAATAAAACCATCTCCTGATTTTCCTTCATGCCTGGTAATGAGGGAGACAAACCAAATTCATATTCAGGATATTTAAAATATTGCTTTAATTTAACAAAAGTGAAAAGGAAACAACATAATGCACATCTGTAACAGCTTTCCTGGGGAACAAATGCTGCATTTGCTCTCTTCTGGAGGTGATTACTAGAAGCACAGGATTCTAACACATTATGTGATGGAAGAGAATAATTAGAAACAATCTGGATTTGGGGACATAAAAACTCAATAAACTTTTCAGAGGGTTTTTAAACTTGCAGAGTGGTGCCTGCTGCTCTTCCTAATGTTTGTATAACTTTAAAGAAGCAAAAAGTTGTTGCTAACTAAAGCTTGACTGTAAAAGTGAATATATTTTTTTCCTTCAGGAAGTCCATAAAAGAATTAATTAGTCAAGATAATGAAGAATTACATTTGTCCATGAAAAAATGCACATTGAAGAGTGTTAGCTAAGATAATGTATTTGGGAACAATACAGAATTTCTAAACAAATTTCAGACTCTTACAGCTTTCCCTTAGGCTTCTTTCCTGAGAGGAAACTGGGAAGAGGTGCAGGATGAAGCCTGGTTGGATGGATCTATTGTTGCTATCAATACCTCACAGCAGCATGGAGGAGCTGGGCATCCTCTGCTATGAATTATTCCCCCTTGGTGAAAGTGACAGGCAAATAGCTCCCTTCTTGTAAACACCACTTCACAATGTGAAGTGTATGTTATTTAGCTCTTTTTCAAATAAGACAAACTGTCACATTTCTTGTCCTTTGCAAAACCCATGTAAGTCCCTAATTTAGAGTCTGTTGCCAGTATTGGCGCTGATTTACAGGTCTCATAATTTCTTTATGTCTCATTTATTTATTTTGATTTAAACAACCAATAAAGGAAAAATCTATGTCTGTTTCTAAGCTCTCCTTGTAACTTTCAATATTTGCCTTAAACTTCCCAAGCTTTACCAGACAGAGTACAAGCAACAATATTTATTCCCTTTTATGAATCTTTTAAAGACCCCAGGCTAAATGCACATTGCTTATTCTCCTGAGAAGCATTTCCTGCATAATCCAGGAAGTAGGGGTTGTCTTTGCATGCCTGATCAGAATGCCTTTCTTTAGGCAAAACAAAAATCCCAAACCCAGCAATTCCTCCCTTCTGCTGGAGGGCAAGAGGGACAGCACAAACAACTGATGGATGGCCCAGTGATGTCTGGTGGAGATTTGGGTGGATGGGACTGCAACTTTCCCCACCACAGGATACTTTTGAGCTAAGTGACTGGCAGAAACACCAGAGCAAAATCCCACCCAGGATTTCACATGCACATGTAACTACCTAAATGCTGGTATGCTAAATGGTCCTTCAGGTTATTAATTTGTATTGCATTTGTGGGGAGAGGTCGCTACTACCATGTCACTGTGAGCAACACCTGAGCTGAAGAATGTACTCATATAGTCAAGAAAGTGACCTGCAATGAGAGGGAAAATTGAGGAGGCAGTGAGGGATTTCTGGTCAGGGTGGTGGGGCAAGCATTGCTGCCACAGCAGTCTAATCATTGCAAGGTGTTTTGTAGGTGCCATGCTTTAAGTGGATTAAAAGGAGAATGCAAAAGAAATTACTGTTCTTTCTCCCCTTCCCTGCCCTCTTATCTCTCACACACACAGGCAGTTATTTTGCAGAGAGATTTATTGCCTTTTCATACTTATATTTTAAAATATTTTCTTTAAGGATTGTGTGTACATGGAATGTCAAAAGTTCCTTCTATATCTAGCAAGACTTCATTTTTTCAAGGACTAGGTACATAGTAAAATGACATTCAGATTATTCCAATGTACTTCTGTGAGGGCTTATTTTTTCTGAAGTAATTATTCCTTGGTTGGCACATAATTTATCCACTGCTGGTATACATTCAGGTTCTGAAACACTTGGCTCTCATATTTTTCTTAATTATCCCTCCCCACTGTCTGACAGCTCCTCACCATGCAGCAAAAAGTAAGTGGGACTTCAAATCAGTCTCAGCTAAACTTCTCTAACTTACTGAAAGTTGCTCAAATGGCTTCTCCCAGTAGAGAGAATTCTAGAATATTTTATGGTGAGAAGTACTGGAAAAGAGAGTTGGAGTGGTTATTAATAGATATTCTTCTCTCAGAGTGCTGGAATCCCTCTTGTACAAGTGATGTAGCACATCCCAGATGGACTTCCTGCTTCCAGTGCATGTGCATGAAGCACATTTCTTAAAACAGCTTTGCTTTTCCTCAAGGCAGTAAGGTTTTAAAGTACTTAATTTACCCTCTGGGATGCCTTTAGTTTGGGGGATTGAGGGCAGCTGTTTCCATACAGGTCAAGAAAATGTTCAGCCTGGGGTTCCAAGTTTGTTTCCAGGGAAGAGGAAAAATGAAGGAGATCAGTGCAGACTTCAGACTCCCATTTGCAATGTAAAAAGTAGCTCTTGCTTTTCCTCCTCCTTTCTCAACACTGTGGCTGTTTAGCCAGCAGAAAGGCACAAAAAGCTATTGCAATATCCTATGGAAAGCCAAAGCAATGCTGATAAAGGCTGGCTTCCTCATACTCAGTGCAGAGTCTTCCATCAACTTCAAAGGGTTTAGGTTTTACCCACTGTGACTCCTTTGCCTGTTCCTGATTCAACTTGTTTATCATCCAGACCATTCATAAGCCACCTGCTGACACCCCTCCTTCAGCAGTGGAAGATTCTTCCAAAAATGAAATTCTAAAAAAGGGGCCAGTTTTGCTGGATTTTTCACTTTGCATGGCTAATGGAATGATTTAGCTGCTGGTATATATGCTGTATCATCTTCCACCCCAAGATTTTCAACAAAATGCTTGAATCAATGTGCATTTTCTTTCATCCATAAATATGTGTTGTCTGGATTTTATATGCTTGCATAGATCTGTTGGTTCACATAAAACTTCACCTCACCACACTTCAACAAAAGAGGAGCATTGTTAAAATTAAGGGCTACTTAAAAATCTTAAAATTTAACCAGCACTTAAAACTACACATATTTAACTTAGATACACATTTTCTTATGTTCTGAAACTATGTTCTGCTCAGAAAAGTCTTTTCAATTGCCTGGAGAGCAATGAAACCAAACACTGGTCTTTTTCTCTTCAGCTTCATTCTCTTCTCCAAACTCTTCCATGCCTTCTTCATCTTTTGGCACCTTTGCTTTCCTGGGAACAGCCCTGACAGCATCTGCAGATACAACTCAGACATGTCCTAGATCCCCAGATGCAGACTCCGTGTCAGCCACATCCTCTTTACCACATCTCACCTATGCTTGCCAAGAAGAAGAGATTGCAGATCTCCCCTTAGGTTGCAGCATGGGACAGTAGGTGCACTGGACAGATTAACTTTCTGATTCCCACAGCAGCAGAAACTGGACATGTATTGCTTTGCACACTCAAGAAGGGGTATTTCAGTGAAGGTTGTGACTTTACATGGTAATCACTGCAGAATTCCTTGGCTGTATGTTGTCTTGTCTGTGTGAGTTGTCATCCAGCTTCATGGGATCTGGGGCCAACATGGGGAAGAAAAGATATCGCACTTTATTGATTTTCCCTGTTCCCAAAAATTCCAGTGAAAAGACTGAATATCTGAAAAAAAAAAAAAAGGGAGGACAACTAATAAATCAGATGCATATTAAGGTAAAATGTGGTGTGCTAGGCCTTGTGTCAAGGGGCTTTGCTTTGTTGTCAGAGTAACAGTTTGGATTTGCAAGTTGACACTTCAAATTTAGACTCCACTTTTGATGAGAAATTCTTCTTCCCCTGAAAAATAAAAGCAAAGCTGATCTCTAGTGCTCACAGTTGGTCTTGCAGGGGTAGGGCACCAACAGCTGTGTTCCCAGTTATGCAGCCAGTCCTGCTGGGAAGAGCATGAACACTGCCTTTTCCTTTGCCTCTAATATCAAACAGCCCCACCCCTACCACCACTCTGCAGCTAGGATTCATCTTTCCTGCCCTGTTTGACTAATTTGCTGGTAAAAGACAGTTTCTGAAGTGATGATTATAATTTAGACTATGACTATTTTCCAGCAGGGCAGAGGGTATCAGGAAAATTTGACTAGATTTAAGGTCTTAAATTCAAAAGACCCCCTTTGTTAGACAATGATGGTGTATCAGTGCTCCAGTGGATCAAGGCCTCATTGATTTCCAAGCTGTTACATCCAACGAAAAATAGTTCCAACCAGGGTAAAACAGGAAAACACTGCTAAACCACTGTAGTTGTGAGGACCACTGTAGTAAAGCTGCAGCCTGCTGCATTGGTTTATGCTGTTTGCAGGTCTCTGATAGTTTTTTAACCCTGGTCTTTCCCAAGAGAATTATGCAAATGATTTAAAGCCTAGTAGCTAAAATGTAGAAAAAAAAGTTTTAATCTTAGGAGACTGCATTTTAATTAGGAATTCCTCATCTCTTATTGTTCAGTGTCATAAACATCATTACATTTTGAAACTGAATTATCTTCACAATCCAGAGCTGCACTGCTTTTAATGAAACTGTTTTTAACAACTTTCCTTTCTGGCCATGATGCACAGCATTTAGGGCCCAATCCTGTGGGCAGTAAAATCTTTCTGATTCATGATTTTTAAGATTTAGCTTCAAGGTCTTATTTTGGAGAGTTCATTAGGTACAGTGTTGTCAGACAATTAAGATATTAGGTGCATAATTTAATTTGCCATGTAGGTCAAGGGTGAAGCAGTAACCCAGAACAGGGAGAAGCAGAGCTGAGTCCATAGGAATTGTGAGAAACTGGACAGCAGAGGGACAGATGCTCTCTGAAGGAAAAGCAAGACCAACTCATCTACCCCAGTGTTTCATAGGATGGAGAATCAGGACCAGAGATAAGCTTCAGAACTTGGTCTCTAACTTCTTGGTAATAACATCACTTTTGGAGATCAGCTTTCTGCATGCCTTGTGAGATTCTTTTTCTATTTGTTGCCACCTACTTTTCCCACTCTCCTGTTCCATCCCTCTTTCACTTAGCTCATTTCCTTGGGCTGGGAGAATAATATTTCCACGGAGTAGCTCTGTGGAAAAGAACTTGGGGGTACTGGTGGATGAAAAGCAGAATGTGACCCACCAATGCGCTCATAGCCGAGAACGCCAGATGTATCCTGGGCTGTAGCCATGGCCAGCAGAGGTGATTCTGACCCTTTATTCTTCTCCTGTGAGAACCCTGGTGGAGTACCACTCTGGAGTTCTCAGCACAAGAAGGACATGGACCTGTTGGAGAGGTTCCAGAGGAAGGCCATGAGGATGATTGAGAGATGAATCACCTCTCTTATGAGGACATGAGCTGAAAACCTTAACTCTGTCAGCCTAGAGAAGAGAAGGCTCCAGGGAGACTTCATAGTGGCCTACCAATACCTGAAAGGGGCCTAGAGGAAAGTTGGGAGGGACTGTTTGCAACGACATGAGGGGCAATGGTTTTAAACTAGAGTAGGACAGGTTTAGATTGGACTTTAGGGAAAATTTCTTCACATTGAAGGCAGTGAGGCACTGCAACAGGTTGCCCAGAGAGATGGTGAAGGCCCTGTCCCTGGAGACATTCAGGGCCAGTTTTGATGAGGCTCTGAGTGACCTGATCCAGTGCAGGATGTCCCTGCTCACTGCAGGAGGGTTAAATGACCTTTGAAGGTCCCTTCCAACACAATGCTCACTATGATTACATTTGAACGATGTGTAGCATTCCTTAACATCACAAGATGGAATGGGGTGCATCACAGAAATGCTGACTTCTCAATCAGTTGTCATCTTTTCTAGCATTTGCGTTGACCTGTTCCTTTCTCTAGAAAAGCCAGATGCACAACCTCAGTCATTGGGGATTGAGACCCTGCCCTGCATCCTGCATTGAGCAGCTTGCATATGCCAAGCTGAAACAACTGCACCACTCACACTTAATGCAGGGTGTATGTAATTAAAAAGGAACATTACTCTCATCTCCACAGTGGGCACTAATTGCAGCCTGTGAAATGTGGCTAGCAGATTGATACAGTCCTGCTATATCACTCTTGACCCCTTGTGGGAGCACTTCATTACCATGCAAACAGCAAAAGCCTGTTTGGAAAGCCTCATTCAGGATGCACAAATGCAAATTCCATCGAGCATGACTGGTTCCAAGAGTGTAACTGACCACTGCTAACAACTCTGCAGCTCCTGTTGGAAAGTCTTTCTGTCATCCATCATCCTTTCTATTTAAAAATAAAACA
>VZTY01030712.1:0-52401 GCA_013400935.1 Turnix velox | reverse complement strand
AAAAGCAAGACCAACTCATCTACCCCAGTGTTTCATAGGATGGAGAATCAGGACCAGAGATAAGCTTCAGAACTTGGTCTCTAACTTCTTGGTAATAACATCACTTTTGGAGATCAGCTTTCTGCATGCCTTGTGAGATTCTTTTTCTATTTGTTGCCACCTACTTTTCCCACTCTCCTGTTCCATCCCTCTTTCACTTAGCTCATTTCCTTGGGCTGGGAGAATAATATTTCCACGGAGTAGCTCTGTGGAAAAGAACTTGGGGGTACTGGTGGATGAAAAGCAGAATGTGACCCACCAATGCGCTCATAGCCGAGAAGGCCAGATGTATCCTGGGCTGTAGCCATGGCCAGCAGAGGTGATTCTGACCCTTTATTCTTCTCCTGTGAGAACCCTGGTGGAGTACCACTCTGGAGTTCTCAGCACAAGAAGGACATGGACCTGTTGGAGAGGTTCCAGAGGAAGGCCATGAGGATGATTGAGAGATGAATCACCTCTCTTATGAGGACATGAGCTGAAAACCTTAACTCTGTCAGCCTAGAGAAGAGAAGGCTCCAGGGAGACTTCATAGTGGCCTACCAATACCTGAAAGGGGCCTAGAGGAAAGTTGGGAGGGACTGTTTGCAACGACATGAGGGGCAATGGTTTTAAACTAGAGTAGGACAGGTTTAGATTGGACTTTAGGGAAAATTTCTTCACATTGAAGGCAGTGAGGCACTGCAACAGGTTGCCCAGAGAGATGGTGAAGGCCCTGTCCCTGGAGACATTCAGGGCCAGTTTTGATGAGGCTCTGAGTGACCTGATCCAGTGCAGGATGTCCCTGCTCACTGCAGGAGGGTTAAATGACCTTTGAAGGTCCCTTCCAACACAATGCTCACTATGATTACATTTGAACGATGTGTAGCATTCCTTAACATCACAAGATGGAATGGGGTGCATCACAGAAATGCTGACTTCTCAATCAGTTGTCATCTTTTCTAGCATTTGCGTTGACCTGTTCCTTTCTCTAGAAAAGCCAGATGCACAACCTCAGTCATTGGGGATTGAGACCCTGCCCTGCATCCTGCATTGAGCAGCTTGCATATGCCAAGCTGAAACAACTGCACCACTCACACTTAATGCAGGGTGTATGTAATTAAAAAGGAACATTACTCTCATCTCCACAGTGGGCACTAATTGCAGCCTGTGAAATGTGGCTAGCAGATTGATACAGTCCTGCTATATCACTCTTGACCCCTTGTGGGAGCACTTCATTACCATGCAAACAGCAAAAGCCTGTTTGGAAAGCCTCATTCAGGATGCACAAATGCAAATTCCATCGAGCATGACTGGTTCCAAGAGTGTAACTGACCACTGCTAACAACTCTGCAGCTCCTGTTGGAAAGTCTTTCTGTCATCCATCATCCTTTCTATTTAAAAATAAAACATACTTTTCATCTCCAGTGGCTTAGGATATCAGCACAGTTGACGTATCAACTATTAATCAACTGAACCTAATTTTTCATCCATGCATGGGATCCAAATCACAATAAATTCACTTGAGTACTTCCATTATTTTCAGTGGTTCTGGACTGTTCTCCAAAAGCAAAACTAGTAAAACTGTTTTTTTAATTATTGCTTAATATTCGTTTCTTAAGAAAACATTACACACCTACTTGCTTTCACTACTTTTTCATCTAATGCAGTTCCCATATCTTTTAGCCCCTTTTAAAAAGTATTCCCAACAGGACATAAAGGGTTTCAATTATGTTTGCTCCTTTGAAAAAAACCCTACAGCACAGAAATGGAAACTTTTCTGAGGTTTTATTTGCTGCTGATGGAAAACTTTTAAAATGGTTTGAGGCTTTCAACTCTCTGGGTTTTTTTAACCCAAGTTATATATTTTCATACTGATGAAGTATTTTGTGACTATGTCAACAGTACATTGAGTACCTGCTTGGATAATGATCAATGCTGGAGCTTGCTTTTCAATTGCCCATGGTAACTCAAACACTGAAGCAGCCCATTTAGCTGCATTTTTTGTTAAAATGTAGGTTTCCAACTTGAGAACATGCTGAAATTCAAATGCTTGAATCATGCTTTCTCTCTAAGTTCTTCACAAGGCTGAATGTGGGGCCCTTAAGTCACAGAGACATAATGTTCATGAGCTGCTATGGAAAACTTAAGCATTGTCAGGTATGTTTAGAAATAAAAAGCAACCTCACCCTCATTATTCTTTGTACCGAAGCTGCATACTTTGGTGTCATCCTATAACAATGGCTAGAAAATAGGGCCTGTAATGTTGTGCCATCACTGCTTTCAGTAATGCCCTTAGAGATGCAGTAATATCAGCAGAATCAAGTTTGTTTATAACCATGTGAAAAAGTAGGTATTGCTGAGTTTTTAAGCAAACATCTTAGGTGAGACACAGTATCACTCTGTATAACAAACTTAGAAAAGAAAAAACACCACAAACCTTCCCTCAGAAACCTGAGAAATACTCTTCAGAGGGAAGTAGCTATGGTGAAATTGATTTCCACCTGAGGAGCGGATACAGACATTGTCATTTGTCTCTTAGCCTCTTTAATTCAAGTTTTCAGAACGTGGTTAACCAAAACAAAGTGTCTTGCTATATACTTTAATTATTTTCTTCTAGTAGGTGCATGCAGTATGCATTTTGGACTTGATTTTTATTTGCATTGAGACATACATACTCCCTTAAGTCCTCAGTATATTACTGTAATACTTTGGTTATAAAGTACTCAAAAAACCCCACATTTATATTAACCATCATGTTCACAGTTTATGTAGTTCACAATAACAAAGACTGGGGATAAGATGAGCATCTTGACATTTGCTAGCTGCCCAGAATAAATACAGCTCCTTCTCAGATTCAATACCAACACTAGCAAGGATGCTCAGATTTTCTCAGTAAAGAATAACAAATCAAAGTGCAGAATAAACCACATTTGCTCTCACTTGAAAAGCAGAAGCCGACATGTATTTCCCATAAAATGAAGAAAGGACTATTTGCTCTGTTTCATCAAGGTTTTTTACCTGTCTGCTCAGAAATTCTGGAAGTTGTTTTGACAGGACAAATACTGCTATATTGAGATTGCTTAATGAATGCACAGTGAGTGACAAAGGAGTCAGATGAAGTATGAAATGACAACACTTGCCCCTTTTTCTATTCACCAATGTGTTCACCTAAAAATGATCACTTTTCATTCAATTCTCCTATGTACTTTGGCTCTTTAGGGTTTTATGTGCTTGCCTTACAGACCAAAATGATTGCTGATACCTGTTAGCGAGGAGTAATGTTATTCTGAATAACAGATCCATCGCATTCTCAGGGAACAAGAAGATAACTGGAACTCAGATGCAAACAACTGGAATGGCTTTACTGTTGCTGCCCAGATGTGACTGATGGCATCATTTAGAACCATGAAAGCTGCAAACATGGGATGGCAGCCAGGATTTGTTCTGAAAAAATTCTATTAATAGAAATGTGAAGTAATAAAGAGGAAGAGACCAAACCTCAGAAGTCGAATTCACCAAAAAACTTCAAATATTTAAACAACACTAATTCTTCTTTTCCAAGGTTCTTTTTGACTTCATTAACAACAGATTTAGAGTAGCCTCTAAATAAATCAGATACAATAGGAAAATTACAGGCAGGCAGTACCCCAGTAAGCCATTTTTTCTTTTACTTTTTAGAGTGGAATATACCTCATTTAATTTAGAGAAAAAGATCCAGTTACTTTTTTGTTACTCACATGACTAAAATAGATGCCAAGGACATATAAAAAGACTAAGTATCTGACTGTTAAAATGACAATGTTTACCATTAAAATGCTAATTTTTAAGAGAACAAAACCAATAGAAAACCTTTTTTAAGATTGAAATTAATTTTCAGTGCTGAAATGACATTCCTACTGGCTAAATTACTTTGTTTTTCTTTTCCATAGAAGCAGAGGTGTCACTATTCATCCATGCTGTTATAGCTGTAGACTGGTGAGAACACAATACATGATGAACAGATAGCACTATTTCAATTTTCGTTCTTTTCATGGCATCTTCAGTGAGTTCAGTGTAGCTGTGAATAAGAAAGCAGAGATGGTATTTTTCAGTATCTTGCCACTGCCTTTCATTTTCAATGTATCTGGTCATTCTTAAGCTCTTACAGTATTTAATTCCTGGAATCCACTTTCTTTAACAGTGCAGGCTTCTATGGATTTAAGTAACTTGACCAATAATGTTATTTTTATTTTTATCTTTCAGTCTTTTAAAAATAGAATGCATTGTATGCATCCTCTGGTTTTGATCTACAAGCTGCTACTGTTCACAAATCAGTTGAAATAAATGAAATGGCAGGTTCGGTCTAAATCACAGTAAGCTGTTCTACAGTCAAGTAAAGTAAGAGTTTCCTATTCCCAAGCAGACACATAGACAAATGCTGAAGTTTCAAACCACTGAAAAGCTCCAGAAAGCTACCTTGCTATACGAAGTTAAAGCTTCCATATAAATGCAGAGGACAGGTTTCCTGCTTGGTTCCATAAAAGCTTCCTCTCCTCACCTACTTCCCTTCACATTAGCTGTCTGTGTTCCCATAGGTTCAGAGACAACCACTGATGGATTACAACCCTGCTGTTCTAGCAGCTGCAGTACATAAGAAACAGAAGCAAGCCTCTTCAAACATGGGGAGTGTAAGATATGTTCAATGGTGCTAAGCATCACAAAGCAGAGTATGCATGGTTTAAAAAGCCATACTATGAAGAGTCTTACTTTGGGCATTAAAAAAAACTAATTAGTAATTACTTGCAGAAGCAAAGGCCAACAATTGCCTAGTCAGTGCACAGAGGGATATTTACAGTTATCCAGTAAAGCAGAAAGCATTACTGAGAGACCCAGAAAGTTATCAGATAGTTTCAGTATTACAATACATAGTAATACATGTTGAAATCCCAGGATTTTGGAGGAATTTGTATTACTTTGCTTTGAGCTACACTCAAAGCTTTAGAGACCAACAGTACTAACATGTTTAACCTTCCAAAAGGCTGTATATTTCAATAGCAGAGAGGATAAAAATATAGCAGCAGTTACCCTGATAACCACTGCAATCCATTAATGAAATCTGCCACTCAAACTTAATTGATCAAATAAAAACATTCATTGTTCCTTACCTGAATGCGCCTTAGAATCTTTAAGTTTTTTCACTATGATTTCTTCCTGTCCTTTGAAGATGATACAAATCTTCAGGTGATTAACAGGTTTTGTATCTTCGCATCCAAAACATGGATTTATCTCACTTTTTCTTCATATTTACTAATACCAGTGACTTTAGTAGGGACACATTAGCACTATTCATGCACTATTCAATGCAGATTCAACATCTTCCCCAAGGCCAATCATCTGTTCATATTTCCCCATCCAAATCCCATCGTAAAAACTATGCAAAAGGTGAGTCAGCAAAATTTAAGTACCTCAGAAATATTAACTCATTTAAAAAAAAAAAATCTTATATTTTGTTTCTGAAACTTGGACTTTATTTTCAGCTGTAATACAAGGAGATGGGAGAACACGAGCCACAGGATCATAGAATCACAGATCATAGAATCATACAGCCACTGGATGATGGCAAACCCTTCTTGAAACTTGAGGTGAATGGAAAACTGATCCTGGTTCAGGTATGGATCTGTGTGGGCACTGTTTCTGACAGATCTACCAACTGAATTCCTACAGGTGTACCAACAATTCTGATGAGAAAAAATGTGTCTTGTAAGAGATCAAGATGTCTCATGAAGCTTCATCACAGAATCACAGACTGATAGAATTATTTAGGTTGGAAAGGACATTAAAGATCATCTAGTTCCAACCCTCTGCATGGGAAGGGACAACTCCCACCAGAACAAGGCTGCTCAAAGCCAAATCTAACCTGGCCTTAAACGCATCCAGAGATAAGGCATTCCCATTTGGGGAACCGGTTCCAGTCTGTCCCCACATTCACAGTGCACAATGTCTTCCTTATATCTAATGTAAATCTACCCTCTCTTGGTTTAAAGCACACAGTGATCTGGAGGCTGTAATGTAAATGCTTTGTTAATGCTGACATTTAAGATGGTTCTCCAAAGACAGGCTGGGAACACAAACCTACGACAACTTCTTTGTATAAATCCTCAAAGGACAATGAAAACTTACTGCCAACTAAAGTTACAGCTCTCCAAGAAGAGCTCCAGAAAAGAGTTTTTGTCAAAGAGCACAACCCACTGCAGCAGAAGAATTTGGTACCCGAGACGGGCCAGCATCGGCTGCAAGACTCGCCAAGATCCACGGGAAGAAGGGGCTCACAGGCCCAGGGCCAGGCAGAGCCGCAGCGGGTTAGACTGTGTCCCTGGAGGCCATCCCGTGGCCTACAAGGAAGCAGCTCCGCGGCCTCATCTCTCGGGAGGGTTCTGCTGGGGCTGCGACTGTGACGAAGCGGTGCCCGTCAGGGTGTCCGAGAAGCCGGGGGCCGCCTCCTTCCCTGCGGCTCCCCTGAGAGCAGTTCGCCGTCCGGGACATTGCCAGCACCCGCCGCTGACGGGGAACCGAGCGCTACCGACCCCGAGAGGCTTAAGCGGCCCCAGCGCCACTCGGTGAGGCGGCCGGGGAGCAGCGGGCAGGTCAGGGGGAGGTGGGGAGGGGCAGGGTGGGGCGGGTCGGGGCGGGGCCGGGCGGGCTGAGGCGAGGCGGTAANTAGAAGAACGGTAGAAGAGCGGCAGCAGCAGCGGCGGCAGTGACGGAGAAGGCGGCGGCGGCATGGCTTCGTCGCAAGGGAAGAACGATCTGCTGTTCGCCGACTGGATGGCGGCTCTGCCCGACAGCATCCACCGCACCCCGCTCACCAACCTGGCTATCCCAGGTAAGCGCTCCCCTCCATCTCCCCGGCGCAGCGGTGAGCGCGGTTTTCCTCTGAGGATAACGTGGCGGCGGCGAGCTCCGGTCTGTGCTGCCGCGTCTCCTCTCCTCCTCTCGGGGTGCCGCCTCGGACGGGTGGCAGCGAGGATGAGGAGCACCCGCCGGACGCGGTTTCCTTGAGGAACTTGCCAGCGGGAACTCACCCCCGACCGAATGCCCCGAATTTGCCCGTTTCCTCGTAAACTTGAGCGGTGGAGACGGGTAAATCGGCCAGGCGGATGGGTGGCTCCGCCGCCGTCCCCGTCGGCTTCGGGAGATGCTCGGTCTCAACAGTCACAGATAAGTAAAAACGAAAAACGGCAAGGTCATGGTGCTCTGGCTGTGAACTGCACCTTTCCCTCAGGGTGCAGGGATTTTTTTGTGTATAGTACTGTAGACTCACCCAAAATATGCATCAGGATCCAATCAGCTAATTGATTGGGGTGATTTCTGGTTCAAGGAGGCACCTTAACGCATTTTGCCATATCTCTTTACGAGCATTCCACCCCATCCCTACTGAGATGTCTGACAGGAAAGAGGTTTGGGAAATGCTGAAGCTGTCACGTCATTAAGGTCCATACAAGACTTCTTACAAGTTTTGTGCAGCAACTGCTTGTGCACAGATCCATGGTATTTTTTGTGGGTAGTCTGTTTTCTGTAGTTTCACTGAAACACAGGTATGCCCTTTCAAAATCATATGTCTCAGTCTCTCATAGTTTACACAAACTGTGTCTAGGTTTTTTCTTGCTACACAGTTTTTTGCTTTTGGTGGAGTGCATGCTGTGATTTTGTATCCCTTTAAGGCACAGGAATCCAGCAACTGTAACTGTTATGTCAAATTTTTTTGGAGCTGTAAAAGCTTCTTACTTTAGTAACTTCTTATTATGTTCTTGCAGAATATCGGCTATGATGGCTATGAGAAGTAAGTCTGCTTGTGTCTTTGCAAGTCAAATGTATTATTGTTCCAAAGTCTTTTTTCTTGGTTTAAGGGAAATGATGATCAAATTAAACTGCCCTCTAGATGCAAGAAATTGCCTTTGGCATGCATCACTTTTAACTGTCTTTCTTCACTGAAGCATCATGAGGCTGTTACTGGTGCATATATCACACCAGGTTCTCTCAGTTACTTTTACTGCATCTTTATAAAATACAGGACAGTTTTTCACAGCATGCATTTTTCAGAGCTTTGCAAGTCACAGTGTAAACTTTCATTCTTTGCTAACACATTTAAACTTAAAATGAACCAGAACAAATAAGAAGAAAATCCTACTGTGGACTGTAAGTGCCAGTTAATCCCAGTACAACATTAAGCAGTGGACCAGCTCTGTAGCATGTAAATTCAGATGTAGATGGCCTTACACTGGCCATTGGCAGAAAGGATTTGGTCGTGTAACAGCCATGCACACAGCTTTGCCTTTTGTGAAATCAGCAGAAAAACTTCTCTGACTTGGGTGACATGGTTTTGACATTTGTCTTTATTTTACTGTAAATTGACACTGTAAATCTCTTAACTGCTTGTCTCACTTTTAAAATGACAGCTTTGGGAAATGGAGCCTTATTGGGAGGGGGCAATATACAAATACTGAATATTCCATATGAATTGGTCAGTTTGGGAGTTTGGCACACAGGCTGGAGGTATCACTGCAGTTTAAATTTTATCTTACGATAGTAAAGTTGTTGTTATGTTCAACACAAAGTGCAGAAATTTACATTATTAGTACAGAGACAAACATAGGGTCCCGTAAGGGGAAATAACCTTTCATACATTCATAGTGTTTATTTGGAAGTTTCCTCTCAGCTGACCATAGCTGAACATTAATGCTATGTGGGTATAATAGCTCTTAACATACAACTGCTAATTAAGTAGTTAATACAAGAAAAGTAAAACCTCATATGTGAAATAGTCATAGTTTTGACTTGTGAGTATTTAACTGATTGGAAACTGAAGTTTAATTACTAAGGTATTCATAGACATACTACTTTATTTTTTAGAAAGCAATTTTGTTGATGTTGCTTTTTTCTTACCAAAAGAAGCTAACAGTATATTTTAGTTTTTTAACAGCTGTAGCTAAACTTCCCTTGTGCAGTAAGAATTCTGATTATAACCTTAATTTAGCAGGATAGAATTCAGTTTCAGAGCCAGAGTAACACAGCAATGCTAATATTGAAGAAAACAAACTATTAGCTTGAAAATGTTAGAACAAATTTTCCAAGTGATTGTATCCTCACTTATCCAGTACAGAGGATGTTCCACAATATTATGGGGAAAAATGTTATTTTGTTAGAAATAATCAGCTTAGAACTGAGACAATATACTGTGCTATTTTTGCACAGAAATACATCTAATATTTTAACCGTTCCAAAGATGTGCACAGTATTCTGTCATCATTGTATTTAAACAACACTGTAGAAGATACATTATGTTAATAGTGTATCTCTTTTTCTTACATTTTTTTTCCCAGCTAGTTGGTTGTTAAGATTATGCAGACATGAATGTATACTGTTATCACCACCTTCATAGTTAGTGATGGATTTTCTTAATAAACCAGTAAATTAATTTACTTGTTTCATTCTTTGCAGTTCAAACGGGTACTTTTATTTTCCTAAAATCGGGAATCCAGTAGATGAGGCAGAGATCTCTGATGTACCTTGTGCCAGCTTTGTCAATTGGAAACTTTTCCATTTGGATTTGTTCCAGGTTTGAGAATGATGTGTTACACCCTGACATTTTTCTTCTTTCACTGTGGTGCCTATGCCTGTGTTTTCTTGCACTGCAAATGGCAGATTTTCCTCAAGTGAGGGATTCCAATTGCAAATGATGGTATAGAATATCTGGAAATAAAATAATCTCTTAGCTTTCAGAAGATGCTATGCATAATTAACCTTTATTGCTGTGACAACTGGAAGGATGAAAGGCCATGTTCCTGGTATTTCAGCCCTGGGTGTGCATCTCCTAGTGTTTGTAAACTGCCTCATGTTAAAAGATCTGCCTGACAAAATAAAAGGTGGAGGATTGTGGGTTATTTTATTGCTGTTGCTGTTGTGGGAAGTATGTCTGATGTCTGGTAAAGTGTATTTTTTTTCAGTGTCTCCGCTTCTTTAACAGGGATAACCAGATTGCATGTGTTTATAGAACTGAAATCTTTGTATCCCCAGGTTGAGGCTAGAAGAGTTACAGACAGCTTGTGTATTCTGCTGTATTAATGCCATCTCCTTCTTCCAGGCTGAGGGTATGAGCTATATGCAGTACAGTGAAGTAGACATCAGTAGGCAGCACTTCCTTATGAATTGACCTACTCACCGATCAGTTACCTTTCTGTACAATCTGTAAATATGTTTCAGGTTTTATATCAGTATGAGTTTTTGTACAGATATTCTGTGTGACTGGTGTTGCACTTTATGGTGCTAATATTCCAAGTCTATGAGAAGTCCGTAAGAATGTTTTATGATAGAAGAAAGCATTTTCCTCTACAGGTGACTAATCCCTCCACCAGAATTGGTGCTAGCGTAAGATCTGCCCTATGAAAATTCTTAATGCGTACTAGAGACATATGTGTCCTTCATATAAGTGCACATAAAATCTTCTGAAGGAATTTGAGACCTAAAGTATCCCTTGAGTGCATGATTTTGAGAGTTGGGACTCTTCTGGCTTTCATTTCATAGGCATGTTTTCTACTTTCTTTGAACAGATGAAACCTTTAGCTTTTATTGCTGGAGGATTCACCAAGAGCAATACCATTCTCCATGTAAATGATTTTCACTGTGATACCAGCTTGGCATGTTTGTTTGCTTAATATAACTCCTTAAGAGGAAAGAAGAAGACCTGACTGGTTTCTTTTGTTTCTCATATTAAATACATTTGATTTTTTGTTCTATAAAGTTCTTGGTCCATCAGGCAGAAAGCAATTACTAGACACAGCAGAGCTACAGTTGGCTCATTTTAAATAGGAAGCTGTTGGGAGGTGGAAATTTTTTCTGCTACCCTTCTTTAGAAACAGTCTCTGTGACTTGAAATTTCCATTTCCCGCTATGTCACCATCATCATGCTTTTTTAAAAAGAAAAAAAAAAGGAAGACTTCATAGGGAATTAATTTACAAAAAGGCAGGATGTGTGTTAGTGTCAAAGATGAGAGTGCCCAAGATGTCAAAAGTTAAGGGAAATGGTACAAGGAGACTTGGGAAAAGCATGCATGTTACAGGAATATTTGAGCCTTTTTTTGTTTTGAATGACAGCTCTGTTCCAATTATTTTAAATTCCCATCTTCCACTGTAATACCTCGCATACGTTCAAGTGATTAATTCTTGAGCTTCAGCTTCAGGGGGAAGTTTTTTTGTCTTAAAAATGGGTAGAAATACTTGCTTGTTGATTACACAGATACACAGCATTTTCACTTCAAATTGTTATTGGGTAACTTTTAAATTGTGTGCCAGTTGAGTCTTCTCCTGAGCCAGAAGTGATTGTCTTTGGGGAGAGTTTAGGACCTGTTTCATCCTTGTCTGTCCATTATTGGTCAACGGCCTATGCTTTGCTTACCAGGGTCTGATTCTGTGCAAAATTAGCTTTGCTTAGAAATGTAAAGTGATGATGCAGGTAAACTTATAAAGAAACCTGTAATGCAGGTTGGCCGTTAGCTTTTGATGTGCAAGTAAGTACTTGGAGGAAGTGTTTCTTTCACCAGTGCATGCTGTATTCTATTTCAATGTTTTTCTACCTGAGATAAATACTTAATGTTTTATGTTCTGCTCAGGAAACAAGTGTAGATTTTTGTAAGTGACCTCCCTGATTATTTTAGGGTAGCTCTTCCTTATTGATAGGCTTCTTTTTTACATCACTTTGATGCACAAAACAGTATGTTACTGGCACATGCGAATGTGTATTTTCCAACCCTTTCAGAAATATTTCTGTGGGATGTAACATTAATTTTCCCTGCTGTGGCATGATTCTATCATGGACAAAATGAAGCTTTTTTGTTCCTCACATGGCCGTAAGAATTAAATAGTTCAAGCCCTTCTGTTACTTGTCCACCTGCTGCAAGAAGTTATTTGAGACCTCTTTTGCTTGGTTTCCCAACAGGAGCTATTTATTTAATCCAGCAGTCTCTATCCACTACGTGTCCTGTATCTCAGTTCCAGTAGAGCTGATTTCTTCTCTGACTTGTGTTGCGTCCCTCCACCATGGCAAGTCAGACTGAGGGAATGGCTTTATTGCCATCTGGAATTATTCCTCTCTTTCCACCTCACTGAATTCCTGTTTCATTTTATCTCCTGGCTGCAAACTTCTTAACTGTTGTGTATACCCAGACTGCTCTTGCCTTCTGGCAGTTTTTAACTTTATGTTAGGCAGGCGTTTTATGTTTGGTAACTTTCTCTACTTCTTGTTATAGTGCAACTTGTGGTGTGTCATACAAACACAGTGATACTTGTTTTGAAGATCCTCAGACATAATTAACTGTGCAATTAATTAAAAATGCAGGTTCAAAGTAGAGAAAGCTGCAGAGACTAAGAGGGAGACTAAGAGCCCCTAAGAGGGCTATACAGTCTCTTCTACTGTATTTCATAAAGATGTTAATTAAAACTTAGCTACTTAATTAGAAATTGATTGTGTACATTTAACAACTGTGTTTCAGATTTTGTAAAGCTCCTTTTCTATCCTGCCTTCCCAGATGCCTCTGTACAACAGATATGGGACCCTGGCTGTGAATGCATAGTGTGGATGATGGTCCCTCTATACCAGAGTTGTTGCCAAGGTCACGAGGGCCTATTCCTGTATCACAACCACCATGAGAAAGATGGGTTGTAATTGTAGGTGACTCCCTTCTGGTGAGATTCACCCTTCTCAAAGAAGGAAGAGGGAGTTATAAGCTAGGAAGCTTCATTGACTGAGCTTTAAACCAGGTTTGAAGAGGGAGTGAGATACTGTTAGATTTGCTTATTACAAGCTGTTGTTAGAGGGACAGAGTCATAGTGCAGGCCCTCAGTCTGTTGCTGTGAGATGTGCTGCGCTGTAGCATAGTTTCATCTTACAGAGATAAGTCAGGGGCTCCTGAAGTAGTTGGAACCAAAAGGGAAATGGTGAAAGACATCACACGAATGAAGGTGTGTTCCTCCAATAAGATAGCATGGCTGGCAGCCCACGATTGGAACAAACAGAAACTGAAACTTGCCCATGACCTAGATGATACTACTGAAATGTGATGGGATGAGTCCCATGAATGGAGTGTGGCTATTGATTGCTATAGACTGTTCAGAAGGGACAGGTAAGGAACGAAAAGCAGAGAGGTTGCTCTCTATGACAAGAAATGGACAGAGTGTGAAGAGAAAAACTGTAGATAAGTATTAGAGACCAAGGCAACAACGTGGTCCTGTGATTGGTGTCTGCAATATGCCACCCCACCAAGGGGAACCCACTGACAAAACCTTACTCCAGCTACAGAAGGTATCATGCTTGCAGTCTCTCATCCTTCTAAGGGACTTCAACTACCCTGACATCAGCTGGAAAACTAGCATGGCAAGCAATAGGCAATCCAGGACACTCCTGTGGTGCATCTGAGGCCAGGTAATAGACAGCCATACAAGAGGAGGTGGACCCGGAGGTTATCAGTGCGAGTCAGCTAGTCAGAAGCCTCAAGGCAAGAAGCAGCCTTGGCTGCAGTGATCCTGCACTGATAGAGTTCTCAGTCCTGTAGTATGTAGGTCAGACAAAGAGTAGAGTGAGGTTCAGTATCTACATCATTATATAGACAGTAGAATTATATACACCCTCAGCAAATTTAGAGATGACAAAAAGCTCAGTGTTGTGATTAACGTGTCTGAGGAACAGGATGACATACTCTGAATGTGGATAAGCCCATATTTGGCCCATATGAACTTCATGAGGATCAACAAGGGCATGTACAAGGTCCTGCATGTGGCTTGGCGCAGATGAATGAAGAGATTGGTACATGTCTCTTGAGAAGAACTCAGATGTGCTGGACCACATCCAAAGTAGAAAAGAAAAGCTGGTGAAGGGTCTAGAGCACAGTTCTTTTGAGGAGCAGCTGGGATTGTTTAGCCAGGAGAAGGTAGAGGGCAGATCATATAGCTTTCTACAACTAGTTGAAATGATGCTGTAGAGAGGTAACAGGTGCTAGGAGAAGAGGAAAAGTCCTCAGATTGTGCCAGGGGAAGTTTAGGATGGATATTAAGAAAAATGTATTCACCAGAGTGTTTATCAAGCATTGGAACAGGCTGTCCAGAGAGGTGCTTGAGTCACTATCCCTGAAGGTATTTTTAAAAAAATGTGTAATGTGGTGCTTGGGGACATGATTTAGTAGGTAGCAATATTCGATTAATAGCTGGACTTGATGATCTTTATGGTCTTTTTCCAACATAAATGATTATATTATTTTAATGACAAATAGTTATTGTGCTCATTTTATGTATTTATGCCAGTAGAAAACTCTGCTGATGCTGTGTATGTTTGCATAGCAAGACCATTTGAGGTAATATTTTGTAATTTTATAGGAAGCTGTCAGTTTCCTAATTAAGTATAGACAGGTAGCAAAGAAATAGTTTCTGCTAAGAAGCCATTGGTTGATTTGGAGATCAGAGTAATTTAATTTGTTTCTACCTTTGGCTAGATGGAAAAAGAAATCAAACCAGAAATTGCAGTTTGCAAAATTAATGGCAGCCCCTCCTAAAATTAACATATGTCTAAAATGCTTGGGGCAAAGCTGAGGATACTTCTTCCCTCATAGACTGTTGCCTGTTAGATGGGAAAAATGCTAAAAGGTGCTGTGTGCTGCCAGCTCCCTTGCAAGCTGAGGGTCCTCAGTCTTCCATCAGCTCAGGTCCAGGCATCTAAATGTTTTTATTGTAGCAAAATATCATAGACACTTTAAAGTTGTTTTTCATGTGGTAAAATTGAATATATTATTTCCACTGTTTATAAGTGCATGTTTAGTGTGTCCTCTGTTTATAAGTGCACATTTAGTCTTTTTCTGTCTATTTGAAAATCATCTCACAGTTTTCACTGTGATCTAATTTGAAACAAGTCACTAGAACACTTTTCAGGTGGTTTGCCACCTTTTAAGAGATCTCTGTATGAAAGTATAACCTCTGCTTCATCTAATTTCTATTCTTGCTTACATTTCTCATGTTTAAATACTTCATTTGAGCTTTCAACTGTGAAATAAAATATTGCAGAATAACTAGATGAGAAATGGAGGGAATAAAAAAATGAATTTTCTAAGTTGTAGTTTTGGGCTTTATTCCTCTCTGTGTGATATGTAGGGTGCTTCAGATAATTGAAAATGTGTGGCATGCTGCTGCTACAAATGCACAAACCAATCCACTAAGTTTATTAGATTATAAAAATTGTTTGTGATTTTAAAAAAGCCAGGATAAAGGTCATTGAACTAACCTGACCTTTAAATAAATTCTGTAGTCCTTTCTCCTGCCTCCCCCCCAAAGTAAATAAAATCCAGCAAGATGAATAGTAGACTTCATGCCTTACCTTGTAATACCATCATCCACAAACTGTTAATGTTTTGATAGCAGATTTAAATAAAAAACCAAACAACTTATTAAACATTTGGCATGTGTTTATACTTTGCCTGCCATGCAACTTGGCTTAATAATTACAAAAGGTTGCTAAACTGGGAATTAAATGAGGGAGCAGGAAAAATATATGATATATGAGCACATGCAGTGCTCTGCAGACACTAACTGTTGGCTTAGAGCTTCAGAGTGTATTTGTTTTTTGCTACATCCTTTTGTAAAAACTTTGTACTCATCAAAAATAAGTGCTTCAAACTAGTCTGGATATTCACAGCAAAGCCAGATTACGTGTTCGTACATTTTCTGAACCAGTATGTGACTTGAGTTGCCTTCTGATGTTTCACTCAGATGCCTGGCATTAAAGGGTAGAAGAGAAATTGAGAAGTTTTAGGCATTCTGATTGTCTGTGAAGCTACTGTCTGATCTTCAGAAAGCTGTCAGAAATCTCTGCAGTGTAGACCAAGGCTGGTAATCTCAGGAAGACCCCTGATACTGAGGCTGGCCTTTTTCATAGGAGGGGAGCTGGGTGAAAAAGTGTCCTCTGTGGATTGTGAAGCAGGGCAGTGCTTTGGGAAAAAGACTGGGGCTTTTATTTCACACTGCAAGGCTCATACAAGCTTTTGATGGAGTGCTGCTCTCCTGCCATGTTGATACAGTTGATACGATTCTCTCACTGTCTCCCAGGTTGAAGTGGAGGCATTTCCAATGGCAAAGATGTTCTGTTATGATGAACTTTAATCTTCAAAACTCTGTTTAGTTGGAGTTCTGTGTTAGTGTGCTTCTGATGGAGAATTTTCAGCCTTCCCACTTTCCAGTAAGAGACACTGCTTCAAAAGAGTCCTGTCTGTGATGAGAATGGAGGGCATGTGTTTGACCTTCTAGCTGTGCTTCAATGCTCATCTTGTAGTAGTCCCTTGTTGTAAGAGGGATCTGAATTTGTGCCTTTAGCCAAGTGTTACTTAGTGCATATGTCTAGTGTGTGTTAGAGAAAATAAGTTGATAATAAGGAGAAATCAAGCGAGCTTCAGTTGGGTTTGGATGTAGTTGTTTCACAGGAAGCAAGTTAAGGGACACTGAAGGACATGAACAGCATATGAAAACTGCTTCTCATAAGCAAAATGTGGCAATCCCTTTAGCAGTCACAGTGTGGAATATGGAATGAACTGGGATTTCTAAGATTGGTTTTGATTAACTGGCTGCCAGCAGCTCCTCTGGCTGTACGTGGTGCAAGCATGAACTGACAAAACCAGACACTGACTTGTCTGAGAGCACTAGATGATGCAGAGGTGGCACTGAGTAGAAATAGTTTGCTTTTTCACCATTGTATATTTGATCCTGTTGCATTCTTCTCCTCTGCAGGGTTCAGAACAAGTCACTGAAAGCTGGCTGGTCTTATCCACCTTACAGTTTAATTTCCTACCTGTTTGTTAATGTGCTTTCTACACCACAAAACTCTTCCAGTTTCCTTTGAGGGGATATCCTTTACAAAAACAAGAGTAATCTCTGCTACTGGAAAATAACTTGTTTGCAGGAGAACCCTGTCAATAACTATGGCAAATAACTAGGATTAAACTGAGCAGGGGTTGAGCAATGTAGGAGATGCCAGGATGGAGATCTAAGGCCAGGGTGAGAAATGTTGTGCTGAGGAGCAAAAGTGTGGTTAGTTTAGTGGCTTGGCTCTGGTGTCTTTTGTGGGTTGTGTCAGGGAAGGAGAATAAATTGAAAAATAAAGTGATATTCCCCCAGGTATTTATCTCTTTACTCTTCTGGCCTGTGGATTTCTTGAGCCAAAAGGTAGCATCCAGATTATTCAAACTGACCCATATATATGTGTTATACATGTACTATATATGTAACATATACAATGCATGGCCTGATGGACTATTACTCTAGTTCCTTTCAGGGCTTTCAGTGGCTGTGTCTCATTTGTAAATGAGGTTGAGTGGGAACTTCAGCCATACCCATTGGATACTGCAGTATGAGAGGTTTGTACAGCCATGAAGAGAGGACACAAGAGGGTTTGAGTCATTGATGGGAGAATGTCAGTGGGTCAGCAAGGACAGTTTGGATCCTCACTTCTGGAATTGGTGAGGTTTTTGTCAGAGTAGGTACTGGGTAGAAAAACAACCTGTGCTGGAGGCTGTGAATGCAGCATCAATATTTGCTTCCCGACCAAGCATGTTCATCTTGTTTGTGGTCTCCTGGAGCGTGTGAATTTTTCCCAATGCTGCAGAGTAGTTGAGGCATAGCTGGAAGACATCCTCATTGTTCTCCCAGTGCTTTCTCTGTAGTTTCTCCCTGTAGTTTCTGGATATTTACAATCCATACAAGTCAACATTTCTCTGCTCTGGAGAAAACATACATCTTTCTGAAACATGCGCATTGTGCCGCCAGCCCTAGAGGAACTACATTTCCAGCCTGCTTCTCAAGTAGATCTTCAGACAGCAGTAAGCTACCAGAGTAGTTTTCACACCTGGGTTTTATCTTTCTGTGGCATTTTGACACACACTTTCCCAGGTGTGTCAAGAGAGATAAGGTTTCTGAATCTTTAACCCACCTTTCTAGGCTGTGGATTAGCTTGGATTTTATCATTGAGAAGGGAAGTGGAGGTGTTTTGTTATAAGTTTTGTATGTGGTCTTCATATTTGGAATGGTATTCAGAACCACTGAAAACTAACTTAATGCACTGAAAGCAACTTCTCTGAGTCAAGTGGGAGATAATGCCCTTTCCTTTTGAGATCGCCATTATTTTAAGACCATGCTGTTCCTGGAACACGAAAACGGAACTAAACTCAATTCCTCTTATGTCACACTTTCCTTCAGGTGTCATTTCAATGCTGTCTTATGTGTGAGACATAAGACAGAAATACTTTGTTAGAAAATATATAAAGTCAATAGAAATACTGAGAAATATGCTTCTAACATGGAAGTAACACTCAAAAATAAGTAGGGATAAGCTATCTGTCCTGTCTCTCTGTCTTGGATAATAATTTGTGAGCACTGTTTTAATCTAGAAAGCAAAAAAGAAACTTAATTTGTTTACAAAACTCCCAACAATTTATAAACAAACCAAGAAAGATCCAAGAGGGAAGGAATGAAAGATTATGCTTGAAGTATGCTTTTTGTATGAGTTCAGCTTGGGTCTGGACATTTTATTGGGTAGAACTAATTGGCTGCCAGGAGAAATTTTGGATTTAGCCTGAGTGAATAAGGTATTCCACTGCATTGTGCCATCTGTAAATGCTGATTTGTATAAAGTATCTCTAAATCAGAGCAATTACTCTGTATTTTTACTTAGTGCAGTGTGGAACCAAGTCTGTCTTAGTTAGCACTTCATGATTAATTTGCTCTGACCAGATGAAAAAAGCAATGCTGATTAGATGATGAACTTTAATATGTCCCTCTAAAATACCCAGTGCAACTCACTTGTCAGAAAGATGAATACCAGCTTACGTTTCTTCCAGTATTCAACCATTATTAAATAGCCACAAGAAAGAAAAAATAATCTGTCTTCAAAGAGAAAAAAATCACAAGTTTTGCAATCCAGCCTTATCCAAAAATTCCATTGTCTTTGATTATGACATAAATATTATTTATGGAACAACTACAGAAAAGGGGGTTTTTGGATCTTGCCTATTGCATTTTGAAGTCAACTGACAGGGACTCTGTGATGACTAATAGTCCTAGATCAGGCCATTAATTTGTTATTGTAGTGACTTAAGGAACATGCAGAAGAAGAGGAAATAGCATATAATCTAATTTTTTTTGAGACATTACACTGCTGAAATACCACTGTTTTGGTTTTGGTTTTGGTCTGCAGCATAATGATACTGGAGCCAGCTAGCATTCCACAAACTCACTGGTTTTCACTGTAAAATTGATAAAATATATGGGGCTTTCAAATATATTAACACTTAGAAGAACATGTTTTAATGTTTAGGCAGCAGTATTTCAAAAACAACATAGATTATTTTCAAAGTCTTCACATATCTTTTATGATGTTTATCTAATTGAAGTCTGGAGAATGCTTGAGACAAGTGAAAATTTTAATTTCTGGGTTTTGTCTACCAGTTTGAATGTAGTGGTCTGTTTCTGAAATTTATATAGAATTGAGAGATACACATAAAAACATAAAATGCTCTCTGGGAAAGGGATTTAAAATGTCTGATGTATTTGAGGCCTTGTATTGTTGTTTCATAAGACCAATATTGGTCTATTTTCTGACACCCTGTAACACAGAGGCTCTTTGTATCTCCTTTACACAGCTTCCTGCAAAGGTCCAATCCTCTTGCTTTGGTCTCTGATCTTGGCTGGATTCTCATGTCATGATAACAAATAATTTAAGTAATCCTGAGGTGCAATGGGAAAAACAAAAGAGCAGCAGTCAAAAACTGTGTGGATTTATATATTGTATTAAAGGCAAGCATTTAAGGAGTTTTTGATGGCTGGGCACTGAGGAGAGTAGTATCTCTGGAGACAGCTTTAGAAGTAACTAGACTTAGTGCGTACTTTCGATACTAGTCCAGCTGAAGCATGCAGAAGACGCATCTCTCTAGCGGTGTGTAGTGTCACTGATGACTTGCAGTATAACTGATCTTGGACAGGGTTTCTGACTTCTGCCTGTTGCTGGTACTTCCAGAGGGAGAAGTGAGGTCAGGTAAAATGAACTTAAAGCTGGAGATATGTACTTAAATCTTGTCTCAGAGAAAGAGGGGATGGAAAGTGTGTATATCATCTGAGCATCTCTGTAGCCTCTGTACTAACTGCAAATTATAAAGGATTCAAGTAGGAAATTAAACAGTTTCATTGATCTTAATTTAGTGACTTAGTCTTTGAGCTTTTTTTATTTTTTCCTGGAAGCAGTATAATTCAGAATTGTGTATTCTGTTCTGACAGTAAATTATGGTGTTGTGTAACAGGATGAAGAGGGTATCCAAAGCTACTTGTGACAGTTGGCACATGAGGTTTTGATGTCTTATATGTGAGACTTGTGTGGTTTGCACTTTGCCATACATGTCAGCAAGGAAAGGGAAGGTTTTCCACAGGACAGCAACACAGGTACATTAGCCAGCAGATGGTGTGATGGCATATGGAGTGCTAGATTGCATAGCCCACCTCTGAGGCAGTCTCTGAAAAGAAGGACCATAGGTGAGATTACATCATAAGTAATTGTGTCAGATCCCCACAGGTTACAGTATGGGTTGCAGGAGATGAGGTTTCTGGCCTCATTTGAAAAGTAAAGAAATTGTTACTGCAGCTTCAGTTAAATGGGGAGTTTGAAAAGTCTGCAGGAGAAGGGCTGCTACTTAGCAACTGTATGTGCCATCCAAACACTGTCTCGTTGTTGTGCTGGATGTTTCCTGGTGCCATGCAGCAGTGTTCTGTTTTCATTAGGTGAACTGCAGCCAGCTGGTTTTATCTGTGTCCTTCAGTCACCTGTGCAAAGAACCAAGGTGTGTGATTTGCTTCCTAAAGTTGAGCAAGTTGGCCTATCACTTCAATAGATGCTAGGTGAGAGTGGGGCAAGATGTGAATGTGTAGAAGCTTCATCCAACACTGTCTGAAAGCTTGAAGGCACCAGTTGTTTCATCTATTCACCCACTGTCATGCAAGGCAGAGAATATAGTAAGTTAAAAATGGAATAAATGCGTTCAGGGCTGGAGGGATGGGGACAAGCCATTTAGGTTGCTACCCTGAATCCCTGCCTCCAGATTATGGGGTGAGTGCTGCCAGATTTAGCTCCATCTCTTTTCAAAGCATTGCTTCAAAAATTGCTTCAGAGCTGTTTGCTCCACTTGACTGCTATCACTTTTAAGACTTGAGCAAAAGTGAAGGGAAACGTGCTTGAAAAGGGTATTGTGCTGCTGTTGGATAAATAAATGAAATTCACAGTAATAAAAAATGCATTTTGATCCTAAAAATGAGGTGTACCCAGTCACTTCACTAGCAGCTAAGTTAATTTTTGGATTCTGAAAAGAGTGCTTTGCATTTCTTATAATATGCGTCACTGCAGCATCCCTGTCTATTAAATTTTGTCCTTTGGACCACCTGTTTTTGGAAAGAACTATCTGTATGATACTGCATCCTAGGCCTGCCTTTAAAAATTTTGGAAGTGACGGAACTTGCTGTGGAGAACTTCAGGTAGAACAAATTATAAACAATGCAGGAAAGAGGTTTCTGTGAGCTCTCAGCAGAATGGAGTGTGTTCTGACGATTTGTATTGTGAACAAGCTATTTTGCAGTATTGAAATACTTCAAAAGTCCCAAGATGAGATATTTAAAGTGAAATCTGATAACAGATTTTTTTTTTTTAATGTAGTTTCTGAATTTACATTGAGATACAGAACTGTCTAAATTGATGTTTACTGATGGGCCAGTGCCTGCTGTTGCACACTTCTTGCTGCTCTCCTTGACAATGAATTCTTGTTGATTTTAGAGCAATAAGGTTCATGGAATTTCTTTTGAGGGGGAAGTTGATGAATGACTTTAACTAATGCACAGGTTAAAACTTGTTTACTGCTGTATATGATGCTTATGAAAAAAAAAATCTTGGTAGTAGTGTTTGTATCTGATCAATCTGAATGGCTTGCAGCTGAAGACAGGACTGAGTAGGTAAAATTGGTTTTGAGCAGGGCTTTTTTTCTCTGCTGCAATATCTGGCTCCTGTTTCATTTACTGCGTTTTCATTAATCAGCTAGATGAGAACAAGCCCATTATGGAAATGTGTGAGTAATAACAATTGTAAGAAGCACATGAGGAATGCAGTAGTCCAGACTGCACCATGGTGAAATCAACTTCTTTTGGATAAAAATCAACCAGCAGGATGGGGCTGAACTGTAGAATTATTCAGAAAGCATAATTTTAAAGAAAAGTTGGATTTAAAACATGGTTATTCGGGAGGGTACCTGGAGGACAGTGGTGGCTGGGATTTCGGCAGATTTGATAGGTGAGAAAAAATCACCATTGCAGGTTTCAGCCACTTGCCTAGGAGCACACAGTGTAACCTAGGCATAGTAGTCATGTGTGGCCACAAAAGAGGTATGGTGTCTATCATTACTACATCTACAGAGAGAAATGGAAGCTGGAAGAAAATTGAGAAAACCCTTTGAGATAATGGATCAGTGAAGAATGCTGAAGCACCTGGGTACAACTCTGGAAACTAGGCTGAGATCAACAAGAGGTGAAACAACAGGAAAGCATGTAAATTATTTACTGTGTGATTCAACAAAAGAAGTATGATCTCTGTTAGCTCCTTTGAACATGGATTGGAAAGAGTGCCTCACTGTAAAACAAAGCAGTCATGTTACCCAGTGGGTGCCCTGCCTGACCTCAGACACCTCATCCTTTAAATGCCTTCAGGGAATCTAAATTGAAATGTATCTTTCAATTAGCTTCAATTTTACTAGTGAGTGATAAATCACAATAACGCATGTAAAAATACCTGGGAGATCAGGCTTATGCAGTTTTCTTTGAGATGCAACTTGATACATCTTCTCCAAAACCTTTAGCTCTCTTCAAATCTCCCTTTTCTTCCAGGAGCTTGAGCTCCTCTTGGGGAAGTTATGCTGCATGTGGATGACATCAGATGGGTTCCACCAAGCACAAGTCATCAGATGCTCGGAGTACTTTCTGCTTGGAAGTTGGCAGCACATCAGTGATGGTTTACTTGTGAAGGACCCTTCCATGGAACACTTCCAGACACTTCTGAAGAGATGAAAAATGTTCACCCACGCCTCATTGATTTCTCTCAAATTGAGATCACCTTCTGGCAAAAAATATTTAGGAGAAATAGTTTAGAGAGTAGCAATTAACATGCTTTTTATAGTTCTTCATCAGGGACAAGTTTTGTGGGGTACTGTAAAGTAAAAGAGTTTGCTGCTAGTGCAAACTGTGAGTCAGTCACTGGAATTTCTGCTCTCTAGAAATTCATGCTGTTATTGCCTTGATAATGTTTTTTTTTTTGCCAGCTGTACAAAGAGCCTGGGCACTTTCTCACATAAGTTGTCCTTCACTCTGAACTCTTCTTTGCGGGGGACATCTTAAACTCTGTCAAAATGCAGTTTCCCTTTTTGGTGAAATTGTAGGCTGATTAGCTTTTCTTGGTAAAGAGCCAAGTACTGTGGCCTAGGATCCTCTCTCTAGATGGCTGGAAGTGTGACAGAGCCTAGCTGGTTGAATTACAGTCTGATAACTATGCAGAAATCTCTACTTATCAGGAAGAAAATTTTGAATTCTTTTTCTCTTATCATTGAGGTCTTTTTGCCTGAGTAAGCCCACTACTTAATGCGTTGTTGGATTCAATGCATCTTCTGTCCTACAAGAAAGTGTAGCGTGGAGAAGATGTGACAATTTATGTTATTTTCCAAGGTGTAGAAATAATTTGAGGTTAGTTGCCCCTGAGTCATGGAGAACACCAAACCAAATGCTGTACCAGGACAGTCCCCTGTATCTTGCTTCCTATCCATCTTGATCTAGGCATTATTTTTGGCTACTGCCTACAGTGCCCTTGCTGCTCTACCACTGCTTCAGCCTTACCAACATGGAAGAACCTTTGTAAGATCCAGGCAGGGGAAAATCTTACCCCTTCATGTGTGGCTGAGGGATGCTTATTGCATCCTGTGTTGCAGAAAGGCATCTGTGAGATGAAGGCAAATCATATGTATGGTCATGTAGAAAAAATTACTTATGTTTCCCTTTATGAAACTGGTCTTATAAAAATATAAGCATTTAAAACCAATTCCTGTTACTTTTAATTTACAAAGTTCCTGAATGTGCATATCAGAATGCTGTGATGCTTAACAGGGAGCCCACATTTTTACCCTCTTCTCCTTTGCAGAATGGTGCTAATTTTCTGAGTTGTTTGTGAATCTGCAAAAGAATGAAAGAACTAAGCCAAACTGCACACAATTACCACAGTATTTGTTACTCTTTTGATACTACCTGATCTGTCCTATGTCCCTAATACAGTCTTCTTTTTATCCTCAAGTGTAAAGACATAATGCCTTTCAAAGGGTATTTCAAATTCACATATGTGGCAGCATCATTTTATATAAAAGAATGTGTTTCTGGCTTTGCTGTGCTCTGTAATCAGTTCCATGGTTGCCTGAGAAGAGGGTATTGGCGAGTAATACATCAGAGTAGAATTTCAAAGCTTTAAATAGAGCAAATAGTGAGGAATTATTTACCCAAGCCACAGGAAGAAGGCTGTGGCTGGTGATTCCAGAAGAGGCTGACATGTTTGCTGCTGCTGTACATTTCAGTCTCAGTATCTTTGGAGGTCAGCTGAAGATGATGTGCCATGAACTACTCCACGAGCTGCTCTTTTAAAGCTCTTAATTATGCATTTTATTTTGACACTAGAAATTTTGAAGTCCTGAGGAGACTATTTGCTACATCAAGACCGTGAAGAAAGCTGGTGTTAGAAACCCTGTGAGATCCGTATTTTTGATGGAACTGTCTCTTCCTACAGAGTATGAAAATGTTTCTGAGTGATTAGAGAATATGAGCAATGTTTGTGCAGGATGGCTCTCCAATAGGAACATAACTATCACACCATGCTCTGGGGGTAGTCAAGGAGTGAAATATAGATGTCATTTTACTCCATATATATTCTGCTTGGAATTAAACTGTGTGCTTTTACCAGTGAGACTGCTAGCACAACTGATAGATTGAGAAGTGAAATCTGTTAAAGTGAGATTAGAATTCTTTCCAGAAAAAATGCCACTCCATCTCAGCACAACGTTTCAGTATTTATTTAGAATTATTCTGTGGCTTGAACTGATTTTTTTCTTTGGTGCTATGTAGCAGTCCAGCATAAGTAATTGTTACCTATCATGGCCTTAGAGACCTGTAAAGACACTCTGATCTTAACTCTCTTGAGGCTGTTGTCTCCTATTTTCCAGTAAATTACAAATTGTTAGGAAAAGAACTTGGAAAGTAACAGATGTACTTTTTTTCTTTAGCTGCTGAAAAACGCCAGTGAAAACAAGCATACTTTATTCAGGATGGAAAACTAGATATTTTCTTATTACAAAAAAGAGAAATAACTTTGGTCATAGGCCAATTTGAATGTGTACATTCAGTAGTAGCAAGATTTATCAAAACTAAAGAATCTATTTTTTTTATTTGGCATTATCTTTAAAGTGCAATCTAAATAGGTGTGCTGCCATTGGTTCCCATTGTCCTGCTCTCCTGCAGTGACTGTATTCAAGCTGTAGGAAAGAGCAAGAGCAGTGGCAAGCACCTCTACTAAAATCGTCATAATCCTTGCTTTTGCTTCAGTGAAATACTTCTGTGTCTTCTAAACCTTTTGGCTGTGCTACATGAAGAGATGCATGCTTTTTCAAAACCACAAGAATTGCACAGCTTGTACCACTCAGAGAGCTCTATGTTCAAAATTCCTTTTTATTCAGAGTTTTTCTGGATTTTTTAGGATTTTGAATCCTTTTCCTAGGCTATTTTATGAACAGGATGTTTCTTGTAGAGAGGTCATTTGCAGGGAGCTGAAGACCTGTACAGAATGCCATGCTGCACTGAAACTCCCCATACTAAGGTCCTATTTTAAAGCTGTCTCAAAACCAGACAGATTTCTAGTTGAAAGCTTCCTTCTCTGTGGCATCTGTAGTACAGAAATTTAAAAAGAACCCACACATTTCAGTTTTTGGTGAGTATGAACTTGGATCAGAATTGGGAATTGCAAGATGGAAGCTTTCAACAAAGAGCCAAGATGAGCTGGAAATTCATGAGAACTAAGTACATTTGTGTTCTCCAGTGTTTTAAATCTCCATCTCTTATGAAGCTCTTTGTTGTATGCTGTTTTTGTTGAACAGGCTTCATTGAGTTTAATATGATTTTGGTGTGACTCTGTAGATATTATCTGTTAATTCCCTTGGGTGTTTCTGTTCTGTAAACCAACCATTTAATATTACTTTCCTCTAAAATAATAACTTGCAGGCATTCTTGAAAAATAAAATCTGTGAGCTTGGATGGATAGTTATTCACACACATAAAAAAAAAAATGTTGTCTCTTAGTGATTTAACTAGTAGAAAATATGTTATGGGATAGACAACATGTCTTCTTGCTTTAGGATTAATGTTCTAACAAAAATAATGCATTCTCTATTATCTGCAAGACCTGAGTAGTATGGTAGTATCACCAGAGGCTTCTGATGTTTCTGTCGGAAACCAGTCCACTATCGCTTCTTTTTCTTTTTTGGACAAAAAAACCTACAAGAAATCCTCAAAGAAAAAAAACAAAAACAAAGAGGCACAAGGCAAAGGCTACTCTTGACAAGTTTATGAAAAGGGATTTAGTGTGATGCCAATTTTGTTATCTGCTTCAGGAAGAATTTTACCTGAATGGCTACACAACTGGCTTACTTACTCTCAAGCAGTGAGTCTTTTCTGGTCTTTTGGGAGCAAAAATTTGGGTTTTAGGAGCTAGAAACATGCAGTACTATCTGAAAATACTAACTTAAAAAATGTGTGGAAATTATGTGAGCTAACATAGCTTTTCTCTACAGAGTGAAAAGGGAGTGATATTTGTGGCACAGTTAATTAGGGGCATTTAATCATGGCTATAACAATTTCTTGTAACTAGATTTTTTCCTTACTGTATTTTTTCCTTCCTAATCATTAGATTTACTTAATTGACTTGCTCAACAGGTAATGCAATCCTATGGACATGCAGAATTTTTGCACTCCTTACTTTTACTATGTTTTGACATTATTTATGATATTTTTCATCTTCTGCCTTTTAAAATGTAATCATTATTTTGTTGCGTTGGAATGAGGTAACATCTTTTGTCTTTTCATCCTCTTTTGGTAGAAAAAGTCATGTTTGGTAAGGAATTTTCATTGAGTGTGTATTTTCCTTCCAGCAGACTGAGATCTCAATTATTGGCAGTTTAGAATGAATTTAATTCCTTGTCTATGACACAAGCTTTGGACTCTGTCCCAAGAAACAATTAATGCCTGTATATCAGACTTCCAGATGCTCAATGTGAGGTGGTGATTTGCAGAATGCAAATATTTTACATATTATTTTACATATTTCACAGCTACATACCTGCCAGTTTTGGATTTTTGCTAGCACTTGTTCAGGTAATATGCATAAATGACTTCACTTTCAGGTGAACTGGTAAATGTTTAAATGTGGGTTTTCAAATGTACCTGGAATTCATGAAAACATGCTCTCAAGAAGCTAGCATTAGACCAGTGCTGGGATCCATGAACAGTGTGTTGCCTTGGGCTGGTTCATTTGAACCTTAGGTAAATGCATGTGGGCTCCCCTTAGAACAGCAATAATTTTTATGTATTTCCAAGCATTTTGGAAATGGCAGTATTATGAAACTATATTTGTGATGCTTGTCCCTTCCCTAATGCAGAGCACTCTGTTTCTGTCTGGATGTCCTGGTTTCACCACATCTTGAATTTCTGAAGAGAGCTTTGAGTAGAATTAGAGTATAATAAATGATTACAAGCATCTATCGCAGTTATTAAAGGTCACTGTACCCGTTGCAAGGCAGAGTTTTAGGCTCTCATTCAAAGGAATACTACACAGGTTTTTTTTCATATGTGCATACAAACAAGAAATAAATATTTTATTTTTAATTTTAATGTTTGCATATATATAACTAGTTCATTCATATTTTTTCCAGATGTTGAGCTAAGTTTTCACCTATAGTGTTCTCATTTAACTATCCTCTGTGCACAGGTCTTCTGTGTAAAGAAATAAAAATGCAGTGTGACTTTTCTGCTCAAGGTTCATTGCTATTTAATTAGTATGTTGGAGCTAGCCCAGCGATGCTCCGTGTCCTTAGCTCTGGGCTGGATACCAGCTGTGCCACTGATTTGAGAGGTGGTTATTAAAAATACCTAGAAGACTAACTTATTTTCATCAGGCATTGTAACCGGTTGAGCACAGGGCTTTGTAAGGAATTTACTTCCTTAAAGTTGAGTGAAAGTAGGTGTATCTCTCATATCGTCAAGTCTTCTTGCACACTTTTACTCTGGAGAGATGCTTTAGTGACTGGGATTTATTTCTTAAATTCTGGAAGCTAAATCTTTGAAACATGTTGTTAAAAATGGACTCCCAGGGTTAGATCGGTCTGACCTTCCTTCTCCCTGCTATGTCTTCTGAAAGGGATTGAAGATTAAAGCAACTGGGCTTGGTCTGTTCTGTACTTGAGCACAGACCTCACATACTAAAAAGAGTAGTTAGGAGACATAGTATTTTAATGTCTTGCTGAGTTTGTAGAATTACATTATCAAATGCTTGCTAGAGACCAGCACAGTGTTACTTTTCTGAGGCAGTTAGCTCCTTATTAGACCAACTGTCCAGGTAGGAGAGCCAAGAGTATTCTCTTCCTGCACTGAGAATATAGAATCATAGAATGATTTGGGTTGGAAGGGACCATAAAGATCATCTAGTTCCAAACCCCCTGACATAAGAGGGACACCTCCCACTAGATCAGGCTGCTCAGTCCCTTGTACAACCTGTCCTTAAGCACCTCCAGAGAGGGGGCATGCATGACCTCTCAGAGCAACCTGTTCCAGTATCTCACAACCCTCACTGTAAAGAATTTGTTTCATGGATCTAGCCTGAATCTCCCGTCTTCCAATTTACATCCATTATGCCTAGTCCTGCCATCACATATCCTATTAAAAAGTCCTACCTCTGCCTTTCTGTAGGCCCCTTCCAGGTATTGGTAAGCTACTATGAGATCCCTGTGCCTTCTCTTCTCCAGGCTGAACAATCCCAACTCTTTAAACCTGTCCTCATGAGGGAGCTGCTCTAACCCTTTGATCATCTTTGTGGCCCTCCCCTGGACCTGCCTCAAAAGCTAAATGTCCTTCTTATGTTGAGGACTCCAGAACTGGACACAATACTCCAGGTGGGGTCTCACCAGTGCCTAGTAGAAGGGCAGAATCACCTCTCTTGACCTGCTGGTCACACTTCTCTTGATGCAGCCCAGGATTAGGTTGGCCTTCTGGGCTTCAGTCACACACCGTTGGCTCATACTAAATTTCTCATCCACTGACAACCCCAAATGCTTCTCTTCAGGGCTGCACTCAAGCCACTCTCCACCCAGCCTGTACCTGTGCTTGGGGTTGCCCTGACCCAGGTGCAGTACCTTGCACTTGGCCTTGTTGAACTTCATGAAGTTGGCATGGGCCCACCTCTCAAGCCTGTCAAGGTCCCTCTGGATGGCATTCCTTCCCTCTGGTATGTCAGCTGCACTGCACAGCTTGGTGTCATCTGCAAACTTACTGAAGGTACACTCAGTCTGTGTCTCCAACAAAGATGCGTGCAAACATAAACATGAACATGGATTTGAAAAATTAATATTTTTATCCATGTGTGGCTGCCACCAGTTGTGTTAAGCAGCACTCTCTTTGTTTTTCTTTGCACTCTTTTGTCTGTCCCTCTTTTGTCCCTATTTTTGGTTGTATGATGTCAGTACAGAGACTGTCCATCTCCTAGCACTCGCTAGTCCTATACTTGGATAATTTTCGTAAAATTCTAAATTCTTTTAAAATATCAACCAACAAACACTAAACCAAAAAATACCTGTAGGGTAAAGGACCATGCTTCTTCTTGCACTAGCTGCTGGGCTTTTTTGATCAGTGAGTGATAGCAGAAGTCTCAAGAATCAAAAAACTATCCTGGGCCAAATCCCGGTTGTTTTGAAGTCTGCCTCTTTGATGACACGACAGAACTTTTCTTCCCTACTTAAGCATATTACCCTTTCAATGAACAAAAAGCTAGAATTCAAGTGATGCCAGCATAATCACTTGGTTACTAGATTTTAGACATGCATTAATCATTGCATTGACTACATTACATATATATCTGTGTTTATATATGTGTAAATATGTTTTTCCTTGTTTGCTCATTCAGGTGACAACTCCATTGAAAGTTTATAAGGAATGAAATTATAATTTAATTTGGAAGCTGCACTACGTGTATGGGGCAAATCTAGGGCTCAGTGAACAGGGTAGACAAGCAAAGCTTTCTAAGTAATTTTGTCTTTGTAGGAAATCTCCAAAACTGAACCATCCTTTTTCAGAGTGAACATTGCCACCATCTTCTCCAGTCTTGTTTCTCTCTTCTGTGTGTGTGGCACTATGGAGCATGTGGGTACTCTATATCAGGTGGCACAAAAGCAGTTGTGCAGCAGTACCTCTCTTGCTTTCATGAGAACTCTCAGAGCAAATACATAAACTGTGTCTATAGCAGTAACTGCCTACTGTTTGACAAGAAGAGTGCATTTGTCAAGGCAAATTTAATACATGTGAGGGCTACAGCCCACTTACCTGTTTCAGGAGGCTATCAGGCACTTGAAGCAGCCCTGTGCTTGGATCTTGCATGTTGGTAAGCTTACTCTTAAGCTCTGTAACTCTGTCTTGAGGGTATAATTCTGGCAAATAACAGTGTTGATTCTTCCTCTTAGGTTATGAATCTATAGGACTTAAAGGCCTCAGGTCAAGCACCATTTCTCTGTGTGAAAACCTTTTTGGTAGCTAAAGCATGCCTTCAGCAAAACACCATTTCTTGTTTTTTTCTGTAGAGTGGGCTCCTTCAGGACTCTGCCCATTAACAGAAAGTATGGATCATCTGAATCAAAATAACAAATGATTAAACATGAAACCATCTCTATGTTTCCTCAGCTCTGCTAGCAATCTCCTGCACTGCAGCTTATTCTGAATCATTTTCTGTCCCCTTGCATAGCCTTGTCTTCTGTTCTTCTCTGATCTCTTGTACACGTGATCTCCTTTATTGTGCTGTCTCCTCCTGCCTTTTCTTTGAAATTTTTTTCATTTTCTGTGTATTAGTTGTGATTTTTAGTATTTTCTTTTTCTGCTGTCCTCTCCCCCTGCTCCTCTCAGTACTGCTGAATATTTGTGTTTGATACAGTGGTTAGAAACCACTAGCAAAGCCATCATCTTTGGCCAGGAATCATTACTGCTAAGAATCAGTAATTTTTCTGGACAGACGGAAACATATTTTGACTCCTTTCTAGGGAAAAGAGGCAAGTAGCAGAAGTTCAGAGCAATTCAGAGAACTGCTACAGTGAGATTACAATTTGTAAAATAATGTGGTCAGATTACCCATGTTGACCTGGCTTATTTCCAGTTCTAAAGGTGTTCTGGTGGATTTGAAAGGCTTCAGTAAATGGTGATGGTTTTGGAGAGGGCCATCACTTCTCAAGGGACAGTATCCTGAAGGACACTACCCAGATGAGAATTCTGCAAAGGATACATGGACCAGTTTTTTAAGCTGAAATGGATGCTGTCTTCTTAACTGCTCACATTATCTGTCAGACCAAAGGACAAATCTTACTTAATTTTACTGTGATTCTTCTTTTGAAGTGAAAGTTTCACTGAAGAAGGTGAACACAAGCACCTTATTTGCTATGATTCCTTAGAGGTAACTGAATTTTTCCAAGTATGGAGCACAGATGTAGAATTAAACTTCTGTCAGTGAAATTGGCCACTGGCTTTGGAGGCTTTAGGCAAACTCTGCATGCTGCTTCTCTTTTCAGTTAAATGCTTGTCATCATCCCCAGTTTTGCTGTCACTGCTCTGTAGGATGCTGCTTAATGTGTGCTAAGAACAGTCTCTGCTGAATGGAACCTAATGGGGCTTTGAAATATTGATGAATAAAAGGTTAATTTTTAATTCCTCATCAATCTGGACTAATTAGAATTCAATGTGCTTTTGTCCAAGAGTCTTTCTGACATTAATACATACGCACATTTAAATAAGCATGGTTTTACTTTCCTGGAGGCCAAGATGTTTTAATAGAAGAAAATGGTTTTGTGTGCTTTTATTTGTACTTATGCCTGTGGCCCAAATTCTGCACTTGCATATGCTTTGGCTGTTGTCACATAGTGCAACCTCCATTGAACTAATCCAACCATACAGTTTTTAAGAGCTTATTCCACAGATCATGTATTAATTTGAGCACAACTGAACAATGATATCCTGTAAGTACAGATGTAAAACTTACTGTGTATTTATATGTTCTTCCTTGTGTTGAAGCACAGACCTGTGACCAGTCTTGGATTGCCTGTATTTGGTTGTCATTCATGTTTCGGTTATCTGATGGTTTCACCTGATCAAGATTAATAAATTTCTGTTATGTCTGTATTTAGAAATGTAAAATGGTGGTCATGGATACTGGCTTCCATTATTGGAAAAGAAAAGCCTGTCCCTGTTTTCCATAGTCAAATGCTATATTTGAAATGGATGAAATACAATTAACATGTTACACTACTTCATGCTTCTGGGATAAAGGAGCTTAATAGCATTACGAGAAATAGTGGGAAAGAACTAAATAAGGTGGGGAAATGTTTCCTTCTGCTTCAGGAAAATACACTATTCAGGGAATACTGCTGCGATATGTGCCTGACTGAGCCAAAACCCAACATAGTTTGAGCTCAAAAAGCATTTCTGTTTGAGTGAGCATAGTCTGTGTTTGCATCAGCAAGAGGCACTCAGTAGGTATGGCCAAAAGGAGAAGCTATTAATGGTGGACCACCAAAATATCTGCTTCTTTGCTGGTTGTCCAAAAGATGGGTTCTGTTTTTGTATTTGCTAGTGAGTATTTGCCAGCTATGAGTTTAGCTGCTCCATTGCCAGAGAAGATAAGCTTGTACTCTTTGGCTTTCCTTTTTTTTCTTTTTTTTACAGCAAAACTGGGGAGATGATTGCTGGTATATGCATGGTAATAAAGCTTGTCAGACACAGCCAGCCAGAATTCTTCTGAATTCACATTTAATTTATTCACAACACAGCATGCAGCAGAGCTGATGGCTGCAAGTTAATGTGCTGCACTTTAATGAGATAACTGTTTGCCTCCCAGGTTTTGAGGTTTATGGTACTTTTATTTGTCAACCTGGCTGAAGCCAGAGCCATAAGGAATCACAGCTCTATGCTGAAATATTTTATTTACTTAGTTGAAGCTTTTGCCAGAAGAGAAACTGGTGTGGTAATTAAATAGTGATGCTTTTATTTTAGAGCAGGATCTTTTTTGTTGGAAGTATGCAGTTTACAGTATGTACTTGTGTGTGTTCTGGTTCATGAGTATTACCTAGATAAAATTTTTCAATGCACAGTTTCTTTGTACTTGTGGAATTAAATTTCCACCTGTCCTTGAAAATTGTTCCTCTTTTCTCATTTCTTGTAGAGGTGTATATTACTGGGGGAAAGGGGATGGGAAAATTTAGCAACTCTGTTACATCAAATGCAAATGTGAAAATTTCAGTGTGACATAGAGGGCTGTAAAGCCTTACAGTACAAAGTAGATGATATGACTCTGTGGAGGCTTTCAAATCCTGTTCATGCCAAACAGGTCCTTAGGTTACCATTCAGTCTTTTATCAGTTGCAGTTCCCTCTTCTTAACTAATTGAGGCATCCACAATGAAAAGAATATGACCCTAGTCAAGACAAATGAGGTTATGATGTGTATCTAATGAGACTGTTTCTGTCACGTGGAATCACAGAGGAGTCAGGTGGAACCTAGGAGCATTGTCCCCATCCAGCCTTGGAGTGCCATCCCTAGGGGGCTGCTGTCCCAGCCCAGCACCCCAACACAGTGAGTGGAGAGGAGCGCCATGTGCAGACACAGTGGCTCTTACCACAGCCCTGCTGTCTGAACTCCTTAAATCAATGTCAGTTTCCTCTTAGAGGACTGTGGATTGATTTATTGAAAGCTGGTTAAAATATCATTTTAGGACTCACTTGTTTCCACACAGAAATACTGTTTCTGTACACAAAAGAGTACTTGGAAAGGAGTCTCTGAGACTGAGCTTACATCTTTTATGTGTGTTAACCTTTAGTGTATAAAGCCTGTCAAAATGAGGGTCAGGTTGACCTTTCACTTCACCATTGTACTCTTTTTGCCTTATGTTTTCTGCAAAACCAAAGCCTGTTGGAGTTGCCACATTTTGAAGCAGGAATACAGCCAGGTTAAGAAACTGTTGTTCTTTGTCACTTTTGTGCATGATTTGTGACACAAGCTATTGTGTGTTTAGCTACAAATGCATAAATAAATTATCATTGGGAAATAACTTGTAGATACATGGGAAAATGCTGTTTTGGGTTTCAGTTGAACTGTGCCTGATGTTAATTATAATCTCTTTTCTTGTTTCTTTGCTGCTAGCAGAAGCGGGGGGAAGTGGAGAGGAATGGGGAGGGAGTGTATGGCAGAGGATGTACCACTAAACATAACTGGCTTTGGGAACAGTGACAATCAAATTTGTGTCCAGCCCTTGTCATTGGAGACTTCAGAAAAAGACATACAGGGACTGTCCTTGGAAGAACTAAACTGGGACTGTCAATTGAGTAAACCCATATGTAACATATGGTTTACATATGTTTACAAATGTTATGTAACATTTGAGCTCACCTTCTATGCATTTTGTCAACCAAATTAAAAGAAGTTTTCCCATGCTGCATAGGTGGAAAAAGGTACATGGACAAAATTTCAGCACATATGCCTATATTAATATTTTAATTATTTGCATATTTATGTTCTTTGGGACTATGAGCTGCCTGTTAATGTGTGTGTCTTCCTTGGATGCTGAGACCATATTGAACGGAAAGTGACATGTGTGTGCAGTGAGGAGGTAGCTGTAAGGAAGGGAACTTTTCCTTCCACCTCTATGGTTAGACATCTCATAGCTTCTGGGGTTTCTTTCTCATCTTAATGATGGAGCCGTAGACATTAGAGTAGTCTGAGATTAATAGCTATTTACTTGGGAGAGGAAAAAGTAAATTACTGCTAAGGGTTGCCAAGTGCTGTGCTCTGTATCGTTAGAGCTGGCAGCTGAGTTTGTTACCTGTTGATTGGGGGTTAATGGCATTAGTGTAATGAAGAAACGTAGGGGTTGCAAAACTATTAAAAGTTTTGGGTTTTTATTAGTTTCTGACTGTTCAAGAGGTAGTCTTTTTAAGGACTTTCCACCAAATTTGTGTACAAGGGCATCCAGTCTCACGCTATTCTTATTTTTCTTGATGTTTTGTAGTGTTTCTAGGTGAATTTGTAGCTGGCAGTAGGTTTTTTCATCATGGTAATGAGATTTTTTTTGCCTGTTACCGAATTATTTTGGCAGCATTCTAGGGTTTGCTGCATAATGCTAGGTTTTGCTTCAGGAAGGTTTTATTTATTTATTTTTAGTGTGTTAGAGCACAATTAATGTTTATTTCCATTTGAGTTGAGTAGTTGAATGAAATGGATGATTTCTTAGTGTTTGAAAGTCTCTACCTAGGTGCATTCAATAGTTAAATATGAGTAATATTTAGAGATTTGAGGAAATAGGTCTTCTGGGGATGGTGTATAAATTTGAGAACTACATGGTAATGTGGCTTCATTTTTCTTAATTTTGAATAATCTCCATTCAAGCACCAAATTTGTTATTTTCCCATATTTGTGTAGTTTCCTTATGGCTATGATGGTCCTGGGCACATAGGAGTGACAATATCTTTTGAGAACTGGCATCTATAATTGGAAAACCTTGGATAAACCTTTAGGTATAGAAAACTTTATCCAGGCAGAAATGGAAGCAGCAGATTTCAAGCTAAGTACAAAAATACAGCCTGACACTGATCTAATGCTAGTGTTGTCTAAGTCACAGTCTGAGTAGCCGAGACTGGGAAACCTGAAAGTTTTACTGCCTGGATGTCAAATGGAGCCCAGCCTGGGTTCAAATCAGAGAATCACAGAATACATTGAGTTGGAGGGGACCTTTTGAAAAAACAGAGCCTCATCAAGCCTGGCTTTGAATGCCTGTAGGGATGGGGCCTCCAGCACCTCTCTGGGCAACTTGTTTTGTGCTGAGCGTATCCCAAAAGATGCTTGGACTGCCAAGAATGGCCATATGGTCACAGTTCCATGAGGGGAGAGAAATACCAACATGGCTTGTGAAATTTAGTTTGTCCAGTACAGATTGTTACAGGGTGATAACTCTATTTCTCCATGTAGGAGGTCTATCTCATAGCCTACATAGTGCTAAGGTGAGTCTTGGGGTGGTTCTCTTTGGGCTGTGTGGCACAGCTGTGTACCTTCCTCTCTACACTACTCATGTAGAGCAAATACACCAGTGGAACCATGCAGCTTTCTACAGTTTCTGCTGGACTCATAACAGCAGCTCTGGTCATGTGGGCTCCCCTTTCTTTTGTCCTTGTCTGCATCTTCCTGCCTGTCCTATATAAAACAGGGTGCCCACACCTGAGCCCATCTTGCCTCAACCCACGTCCTGAGGAACATGGAGGCTTGATTCTTTCCTGTGTAGTAGTAATGGTCCCTTCTCTTGAATCAGCATTTCCCACCAGCACCATCACCTTTGATCTTATGCTTTTGCCTCTATTTCTGTTGGGCAGAAACACTCTTTCAGATTGGGAGACTAATTCCAGTCTTGGCCTAAAATTCAGCTTTACCGTGATGTAAAAGCATGATGCACTTAACAAGCAGTGATGAGCTGTGACCTTTTTTTAAGCTGATAGTTACTATCTTAGCGTTCCTTTCAACTCTCCTCTTTTAATTTTTATTTATACTTGTATGTATTTATTTTTATCCTTAAATGGCTACAATGTTGTAGAGTTATAGGCTATCTGTTATATCCTCCTCTGGAAGTTTCTCCAACTCAAATCCTGAGCAAGGCAGCCATGCTCTTTAGTGAGCACTTTTTCAGGTCTATCCCAATACTGCTGTAATTGCACCCCTGTGAGTTAAAAAAAAGAAATGGAGCTATTGCTGCACAGGGAAAAGTGTGTTTAATAATTTTAAAAGAAAAAAAAAATCACAACACAACCAAAAAACATTGGACACTTCTTGTGCACAGGTTGAAATTTTGCAGGCTTCTTGCACTCCCCACTGTTTTCTTCCCTGCCCAGTAACACACACCTCTTTTCCCTTAGATATATGCTACTTCCATCATGTTTCCTGATGCTAGAGTTGCTGTTCACCTTCGGCTCTTTCTGATGTTTTCTTGTTGGGCTCACAGTTTAGTTCCTAGGGATTAAGAGCAAGGACACTAGATGTTTATGCATCTGAACAGGGATTATATTCCATTTGGGCACTGAGCTGCTCATCCATGACACTGACTCATTTCTGGGCAACTATTACTGCTTGGGAAATGCTATATTACTTGCCCATCTGCCACAGAGAGGTTCTAGGTATTGAACTCCTAAATTCCATGTTGATAGACTTTAAATTCTTTTACGATACAATATTCCATCTCTTGAGATCCTAACTTGCCCATTGGTAATATGAGGATAATAGTTCCCTCCTCTTGAAGATGCATTCATTAACAGCAGGGGTATGTATGCTTTAGTGAGATTTAGTAACCTTAAGGAGTGCAGAAGAAGAATTGCCTCCACTGAAGAATTATCCTAACTTATACTAACATCTATGATAGCTATATTAACAACTATAACATCTGTATTAGAGGTCCCTCTTTTTCTCTCTTATATTTGCAGGAAGTTAGATGATCAGTACTCAGTTTAGATAAGAGGCTTTATTTTAAGTGTCCACAACAGAATGTGGTGGTCGGGGAGGTAAGCATGGACCAACTAAGTAGATGTCCATCTGTGTGATGGAATTAAATCCCAATACATTGCTGCTTATGCAAAAAGTATGTGTTCAGCTGGGGGTGGTTTTACTGCTAGATGTCCGCATGTTACTATACAGTTGCAGGAGCAAAATAATAAAAAAGTTTCTTTCATTTGGCTTGATTTCAGGTAGTGTAACCTCATTTTTATCAAGCTGTTTCTAATAGTGCTTTAATTCAGCAAACAGGAATTGCTAAGTAAGGTTCCTTTTTGCAGCCAAAACGTCAGTCAGAACTGCATGCTCCACAGAATACTGTAAAAATTAACATTTTAACATTGCTATTGTAGTAATTATTTTGAGCATCCTTTTTTTTATGACATTCACAAGAAGAGGGATGTCTTGTTGCTGATTTTCTAGACTCTAATTTTCTCTATATATAAGTGTGCTCTACTGACACCTCTTTCTCCTCCGGCTGTGCAGTGTTTCTCCTCTGCTCCAACCCAGCTGGCAGCTCCCCCTCTTAGTTATTGAGATGACACAATCGAGGGCAGGAAGGATCCAAACAGCCTTTGTGTGTGTGAACAGGTGGTTTGAGTGTTCAGGGGTTCCAATGAATAGACAAACATATGATTTGACTGCTAGGGTGATGATTTGATGGCAAACAAGAGGTCACATACCAGCAAAACTGTTAACTGGTGGCATGAGGGAGGGAACTGCTATTCTACTTGCTGTTTATTTTCCTCCTACACTGAGGGACAGATTCTGACACCATTGCAGCTGCTCTTGCAGTAAGAGTGAGCTTTTAGGTAATGTGCCCATGCAGAACCACTAAACAAAACATGGAGTGGATGGGGATGGACTGCAGCACAAGTTGTTTGCCATATGTTCCTATTCTGCTTCATGGACCCTTTATGTGTGGCATCATACTCAAACCCATGGCTGGCACCTGTATCTGTACTTGCTTCATCATCATTGAGAGCTTCATTTATTGTCCAAAGTGTGGTACCCTTGCATGCCTCATAGTTACTGCTTGGCTGGTGAAAATCGATCATTGCCATTAGATCTGGCTGTCTCTATGCAAATAATTTGCTCTCTTACTTCTGGAGTTCTTCAAAGAAGGCTCACTAATGGAAAAAGGAAACAATTAGTGTTTAATGTGGATTTTCACCTCTCACTCACTGTGTTAGTGAAACAAGGCAATAGGCAGAATATATAATTTACTTGGGTACCAGGTGCAAGACTTTTGGGTATTTGGTAATTTTTGATAGCTGAGCACCTGAAATTAGAAATATGTGTGCTTGAAGTGAATTGCAGCAAATAAGGAAGCCATTGTATTGCCAGTCTGTGCTCAGAGTAATTTCCAGTTGAAAAATTTTTTCTTCTCAGTTTTTTGTACTGGTTGTTCTTTTGGCTTTCATTCACCTGCACCAGGTTTGCTTTTTATTCCTGCTACTTAAGGGGAATTGTGGTTCATCTATCAGATCCAACAGTAAATGCACAGAAGTCTGCATTTAGTTACTGCACTGCATTAAACCTGCCTGGAAAACATCGGAAATAAATTGTGCATGTTGAAGAATTGTATAGTAATGAGATCAGAACTTTGGTTACACTAACACCTTTGTCCCTTCTGTACAGGGTAGAAATCTTTAATTTTAATTTCAAATTCCACCTTCTTCAACAGTAATGATAATAGTATGTTTTAGTTAAGCAATGCTAGACTTAAAACCATGTATCTCACTTGGAAGAGCCTGTTATGACCTTACTCCCGCAACAGACAAGACCCTGCAAGGCAGAGTTTCAAAGGTCTTTGGTAGCAGAAGGACGGAGTTCTTCTAAAGAACTGAAGAAAGTTAGTTTTTGTGTCCTGTTGAAATGTCTTTTTATAAAAAAATACCAGTCCTTCTAGCAAAGGAATGATTTCTTAATTTTGGGGTTTTTTTGTTTAATGAAGAGACATTTTAATACTTTTAGCTAATAGTTTGCAAGAGGCCTTCCAAATAAAACAGCTCTTCATTTGACAGCAGGTATGTCATACTTCAGGAAGCAAAAGGAAGTCTCTTTTGTTCTATTAGAGAATTCTGTAAGATTAAAGCAACTGTGTGTTGATAAAGATGTAAAACTGCTTCATAACAAGTGCACTGCAAATTTTCTAGACAGTGATTATAATGTGTGAATTAGAGCTAATTAAAGTATGTCAGTAACATAATGTATGAAATGGCTGATTGCCAGTTGCAGGAACAGGTTTAGGAACTTAGTGGAAATTTTCATTTTTGATGAATATGTTTATATTTCAAAACATGCCCTCTGATAAGATATACTTTGTTATGTGTCAGTGCTGTTGCTAATAACAAAAGATTGTTGAATAGGTGTTTGTCATCATGTCATGGTGAGAAATAATTTGCCTTGCAATTATTTTGATGCTTTCTTTTCAAAATACTGAACATTTTCACTGTATTCAGGGGTAAATGTTTTATGATTGTGCACACAGCGCAAAAATTTCTTCAAAAAGGGCTCTTGTGCTGTGTGTGGGATCTGTGCAATCAGTGACAGTGCTACTGGGGCAAGAAGAGGGGGCAGCATCTTCCTTGCTGCAACACCACCTGGAGAAGTGCATCTCTCCAAGGATGAAATACTGGCTCTGTGTCTGCCCTTAAGGCTGTGTGGGACTTACTGAATTGGCAGCAGTGCTAAGGGGCTGCCAGGCTCTTGCCTTATGTCCTTGTGGTTATGGCAGGCATTATCAACAGTGCTGTTCAGCAGTTGACTGGATATATGTCCCCTTGCACCAGGTACTGCCTTGACTGAAAATTCAGGAATCCCTGGTTCCTACTTGGCAATTCTTGCTGGGAGACTTTTAATGGGAGAGAATGTATTAATATCCTCTCTTTGGCAGAAATTTCAATTGAGGATTGAAGGGATTTCCACCAAAGCTAAGCACTGAATTTGTCTTCTGTACTCACTCTAGGTCACGGCTTTGTATTACAGGGTCCGGGCAACTTTGGCTCCACGTGCTTCACAGCTTCAGTGATTTCCTGGCAGGATGGCAGTTCTGCCTCCAGTAGCGAGGTTAAGGTTGTGAGAAAACTTATCAAGCAAACTATGAAGAACTAAGCCTCTGTCCAGTTTTATGTGCTTTTAGATAATGGCGAGTGTCTTGCTGGGTTGTTTTTTTTTCCACACCTAAAAGAAGTAATGAGGATTATATTTTTTGAAATGTCTCAATTGCTCAGAACTTGTTAAATTCTTGAATTAATATATATCTATAACTGGATGAAAGACACACAGAGAAAAAAACTGTCTGATAAAGGCTCAGCTTTGACAGTCTCCTTGAAGAGCAGCAATAATAGCAGTATGGAACAGTTGCCATTGTGTTTGGCTGTTGATCTGAGACACTGTCTGAGAGTGCCATTCTATTAAAGAATTACCTAAGGGTTTAAAACAAATGGTTTCCTTTAATGCAAGCCACTCACAGATGTCTGAGAAGTGGGCTGTCTTCAGCAAGTCCTTGCATATGTCTTGAAATAATAAATACTCAGGAAGGTGCAGAGCTAGTGAGCAGACGGTAAGGAGATATTAAGGCAGTTTGGTTTGTAATAGTCTTGCCTGAGTAATAGGGGCAATCTCTAACTAGAAGAAGAGGGTGATGCAGAAGTTACCAGATAATTCAAAAGATGCATAAAAGAATGTGTGCTGGCATCATCACTGGTCTGTGTCAGCATTACCAGTATTGTCAGCTTTACCAGTATCACCAGCTGTGGAATAGTTGCAGATGACAGTATTTTGACATCTAAGATGAGGAAGTGTTATTTTAAAGCCAAAATACACTCGTTCTTAATTGGACTGCAGTCATTGCCACGTTGTTCAGAAAAGTATGGATTTTTGAGGCACATTCAGGACAATATTCTGTGTTCAGGTGCTTTGAGAGTTCCTTAAAATATATTTACTAGTTTGTAAGTTTTACTGTATCAAAGTTAAATTTTGAACCAGGGAGATAAAAGCAGCTGAAATTGAGTTGAAGAGAGGATGAGGACAGTATCCAATTCCATGCTGGAAATTTCTGTGAAATGTTGTATTTCTGTGGTGTTATTATGAAATAGCAAAGCTAATTATTGTTTTTAAAAACATCAACATATCCGGTGTAAAATGGATATATCCTGAGCCTGAACAAAGTGCAGATCAGCTGACTGTTCGTTCAGTTAATCAATAGTACTGCCTGTGCTTTTTCATTGACTTCTTAATGCTAAATGGTAAACACTAACAGCCAGGTCTGCGGCAGTCTCAATTGGCCTAATGGGTCATTAGAGCTATTCTGATAAATACCAACTGGGAATCTGGTGTGGACTGTAGGCTGAAAATTTACGAAATGCAATACTGCTATTTTATAACATATCTCAGTCATTTCTTACAGTCTTCTGTATTATATAGTGGCTTATTTGATTGCCATATTGAATCAAGCAGGGATACTTTTAGCAACAAATAATGCAAGAATTGGTCTGAAACTGGATTGCTAAGCACAGTGTGCTTGACAGGACTCTAGTTTGATTGATTGTGCGGGGCTCTAAATTGCCTGTTCAGTGATGGTAGAAAAGATGAGTAAAAGGCAGACATTTGCAGTTTGAATACTCTTTATTCTGTGTGTCTTTACTTGTCACCATTCAGTTTGCAAAATGAAATCATTAGTCTCTTTATAGTGCTGGACTGGAAGGGATGTGAACTGCATGATGTGGCTGATAGACCACAGTCCTAACTAAGGCTCTTCCAGCAGTTACACTTGTAATGCTTACCTGCATTGCTATGTGTTGCTTTGGGGCTTTTTTTTTGGACCTACCAGCTGAATTGGCATCCAAGTGAATCCTGTTTACTGCCTGTTTGGTTGGCATTGAGACTTTCTTGAGGCCTTGCTGTGTTTTCTATTCAATTCTTTTGTGATATATCTTGTTTTTCAAGGTCAATGAAATGAAATTGAGTCACTTGTGTGAATGGGAAGATTATTCTGGGTTCTAAGTAAAAGCATGAAAACTTTGGAAGGGCAATTACAAAAGTTTGTATTTTAGGGTTCAACTGTATTCATAAGTCAGGTTGTGAACCTGTGGAGAAGGGCTGGCACATTATCTCACAAGTCTGTCTGGAGGACTCTTAAAACCTGTGCCACGATGGAATGCCCTGGCAGAAACCTGGCTTGTCACAGGGTGGCTGGTCTGACCGACAGTGCTTACCTGAACTACACCCAGCTTGGATAGGATTTATTTTTAAATATCCCTCTGTGGTTCCAGAAACATTTCCTGTGTATCTGTATCTCACAGGAGGAGTAAAAGCATGGATTGTCCTTTCATTAAGTGGTGACCTTATAAACAGTTTTATTTAAACTTGTTCACTGGATTCTTTTTCAAATGGATGTATCTTTCCATTGTTCCTCTCTGTAAAGTATCCTGGCTCATTGTCTTCTAATCCTGGTGTCATCTCACTGCATGAGGCATTTCAATGGAATTGTTCTAGTATTTTCTAGGTGCTGTGGTTGCTTTTTGTCACTCAGCATGCAACCAGACACATTTTTGTCTTCTGTATAAGTCCCCAAAGGATCAAATAGTTCATCATATCTACATGTGATGGTGGAAATCTTCCATGAGAATCTGAGCAGCAAAGTGTGGTGCATGAATACGATGGTGCATTGGCTACGAGAAGGATGTACTCCAACACCTGCTGCAGCTCTGGGTGCTGGCAGGCTCACAGTGTGTTGTCATCTGATGGTTTGTGATGGCTTGCAGCTGGTGCCTTGTGAAAGCCTCAACTATTTCGAACTCTCCCATACAAAATGTTTGAATGAGATTGTTTTCCTTGTTCTGCAGTTGGATATAAAAGTCAGATACTGTGGAAGAAATTATGAGGCCTCTTGCAAAGGCTGTCGTGTTGTAAAGCAGTGGTCATATATAGCAAAGCAGAGATGTGCTTTCTATTTGCAGATCTCTGGGCTTGAGAAGGCCAGTGACACCACAGTGTGGTAACTTGGTGGAAGAGTTATATTTGTAAGTGTGTTTTCTCATGGTGATTCTGCTCCAGTTGTCCCATGTTCTTGCATCCTGTTGAATTCCTGCTAAGCAAATGGACTGGGAGAGATCCCCTGGAACAGAAGTTTACTCCATTTTTATTTAAGAAGCCAGTGACTTTATAATGTTCAGGCTTCAAGTGCCTAGGGATGTTGTTCTGGCTTTTTCAGGAGGAAAAACACTTTGGCTAAGATGAACTAGTGTTTTCCATTCACATCTCAGGGCCTGAGGGAAGGTATCTCATTACTTCCCACTAGTGAACATGAAACCAAACATTACAGTGTCTTTGCTTATAGTTGAGGAGATCTTGCATCCTGTCTCAGAACACAAACGTAGATTCATTGCAGTGGCTAAGGGAGCTATTTAGTTTGTAGCTGTTGATCAAATGCACAGAAGAAGAGCAGTGTCTAATGTGAATATTTGAAGCAACCAAAGGAAAGATGCAGAACAAGGGGACTGGTGAAAATACAATACCTTATAAGTTTTCCTCTTTCTCCCTTTCCCACTGCAGTATTCTGTGTCCTTTTGTTATACCTCAGCCTTAATATGGTCAGTCAGCTAAACTTGTATGTATGGATTATTAAAAGTGATCTTTCAGGAGGCATAAGAGCCTTTGTGAATTGACTCAGGAAAAGAGAATAGTATTTCTTCCAACTTCCTCCCACAAGCATCAGTGAATTGCTCAGTTACCCCAGCTTTTCAAGTTCAGTCACTGAAAGAATGAAATTAATCTGGACTGGATTTCCTGCACAGAAGTAGAAAACTATCCCTGGGACATCCCATCCTGGAGTGCTGATAAACTAGCTGTCAGTGCACTCATTAGTGTGCTGGAGGAGGCCTTTTTCTCTGTGATGCAGGTGTCCTTGCAGCAGAGTTTTTACATCCCATTGAAAAATGTTGTCTTTTTAAGTTTTTGTGGTGATCTATCTCAGGAGGCAATAGCTTTCTTGTAGGGATTTAAAAAGTAACAGAAATCCTATTTTATGGCACTGTTCTTCCACTGGCTTTGCGATACTATCTTATTTTATATAGATGGTTTTTCCTATTTATTTGCTTTAAATGATGCAAAAACTGTGGATACAGTGCGAGGAATTTCTGTCGGCTACAAGATCACTAGAACTGTTCAGTTGTGATGCTCAGATTCAATAGAAAACACTGTTTTGTCTGTTGCTTGTTAAAAAAATAGGAGAGCACAATGAAATAAGCGCTACACTGAGGCTAATACATGCATCAGCACAGTCGTAAGTTAAGAAAAGTTTATGCTGGATATGCTAGGGAAGAAAAAACACAGATCAAAGATGAGAAGGAAGGCAAGAGATGGGGGAAATGCAAAATCAGGTATCCAAAACATTGGGTTGCTGAAAATATACATGAAGTGGCAAGTGAGGTCTGTGTAATCAGAAGAAATTATTTCAAAGGAAATTTCTCCTGCTATCTAGAGTATTGAAGAATGCTTTCCATGAAAAGAAATCAGAGAAATAAATCCACAAGAAGCACATCCTGTTTGATCCTGTTTTGGAGTATGAACATTGAATTACTTGTGGCTATACATAATAAGTAGTTCTTTGTGTGCATAGGGAGAAAGAGATATTAACTGATCAGTGGCCTGCTCTCTGTTTTTATATACCTTCTTGGCTGTATATTGCTTTTCAAGGCTGTCCTGTCAATGGCAGCATTAGGGTTACGAACAAGAATTAGGGTTGGGAGGTACTCATGGTGCGGAGACAACATTTTGTATGCTCACCAGAGCTGCCTGGGGTCATTACAGCCTCTCACTAGTCCCAAAGCTACTGGCTCACAATTCAAGTGCTGATGATTGCCCCAGGGGGTATGAGTTGGATGCTGATGACATACTCAGCTAGACTGAGCTGGTGCTGGAATAAAATATCCTTTAAACTATTCTTGGCACATTAATTTTATGCTCAAAATCTGATACACTCCTTGCTATTTTTCTCCTCCCTGAAATGTTCACATTCTTGTGTGATAGCTCCAGAATTAACAAGAAAAATAGCTAATACGGTACTTCTGAGACTAGTGTTTAACTAAAATGTCAGATCTGATAGAGATCTCTGCTGTGTGTGAACATGCAGCAGTGAGCTTGGAGAGCAGGAACAAAAAATAGCACAGTAGAATTGTTTGCAGTGTTCCCAAAAAAGCAAAAACTTGCAAGAATTGTCAATTGTGGAGAGTTGGTGATTGACAGTATTTTATTTCCAAGTGATTAGATAGCTGATTTGTCTTCAGATTATGTTGCCTGCAAAATGTAAGACTGTATGTGATCCTTACTATGCTGTTCAGTTTTTATAAATGCATTCAAATTCATAAATAAGAAGGCCATGGCAGTTTGCCCAGTACAGTGTTTGGCCTGGATGATGAAACCATAGTAGTGTGTCTGATCTGCTTTTGAAGTTGTCACTTCTGATAATCTTAGACTGTGCATTTTAGGTGCTTAGTCATTCTGATGTAAAAATTCTTCTAAAAGCCAGGTAGTTCTTATAAAAATCTCTTGCTATGTCAGGAATAAGAGCTGATTTATTAATTTCTGTAACTTTAGGTTCTTGTTCTATGAATCCTGATGGATTTTAGCCTGAGAGGTGAAAGGAGCTTTTTTCTGTTAACGACTGTGTTATATGTCTGCTCATGAACCCTTGTGAAATTGATGTTTACAGTTCACTTGACAGAAGAATTTAAAATTACTCTTTTAGTGGTTTATTATTGGGCAAGTTTTAAAAGTTCTAAGATTTTGCATCTTTGAAAAATTCAGTGCAGTGTGTAGGAAGGGATTTATTTTGCATTCGGTATGTGCATGGGTGATATGACTTACTGCTCTCCTCCTCCACCTTTTCATCTGTGTGCAGCCAGGAGGTTTAGATCTCATTTGGAAAATATCACAGGGAAAGCACATGAACTGATTCTCTCAGTCCTCAATGTGATCGTTTCTTGTGCATCTGTATGGCAGAAATATTCCTCATGCCCCCTGCAGTTAGACATCTGCAGGAAACCTGGTGGCGTGACTCTTGCTTGGCAGAGCCCTGGGTTTAGTGCACATAGGGAGAGGTATTGAGCAGTGGTGCTGCTCGGAGCTTAATCTGCAGCCCTGGTGGCCTGAGGTCTCTGTGATCCGATTAGAAGTGAGGATTAGCCTGCTCTGCTCTGTGCTGTGGCCTCATAGAATAGAATCATAGNGCCTGGTCTTGATCACCTCCAGAGAGGGGGCATCTACAACATCTCTGGGCAACCTGTTCCAGTGCTTCACCACCCTCACTGTAAAGAATTTCTTTCTTATGTCAAGTCTAAATCTGCCCCCTTCCAATTTACATACATTGTTTCTAGTCCTCCCATCTGGTAAAAAATTCCTTCCCCTGCCTTTCTGTAGGACCCCCTCAAGTACTGATAAGTTACTATAAGGTCCCCTCTGAGCCTTCTCTTCTCTGGGTTGAACAACCCCAACTCCTTCAGTCTGTCTTCATAGTGCAGTTGCTCCAGCCCTTTGACCATCTTTGTGGCCCTCCTCTGGACCCGCTCCAATAGCTCAATGTCCTTCCTGTGTTTAGGCCTCCAGAACTGGATGCAATACTCCAGATGGGGTCTCACCAGAGCCGAGTAGAGGGGCAAAATCACCTCTCTGGACCCGCTGGTCACCCCTTTATGTGGTTCCAGTGATGTTAATATTGTGTATGTCTGATTGAAGAGTTACTTGTTTAGAACCTACATTGGATAAAACAAATAATTTCCTTAGTGATGAGCTTTTAGAGTAGAGCAGTCTGAGGCTTTTTGGAAATCCCCCACTGTTTGCATAGTGCTCCACTGTGCTGCCTTCTATGTGCTGTCTGTGTGAAGTCTCCAAGGAAATCTGTCTGGAGGTGGTTTGACTGGGAAGAGGTAGGAGGCTTTCCACTCTTAGTGGTGTCTCAAAACATTACAATGCCTTCTCCTACAGAAATAATTACAGGACAATAAGGAAGTTACTATGTGAAAACATGTGCTAATTTTCTGGTAAAGAATTATTTCTTTAGGAGAAATGGCCATGTGATGCCCATGCTCAGGCTATTTGGAGAGCTGAAAATATAATTGCAGGTTTTTTCTTATTTCTTTGCTTTTCAACAGAATATTTAGAATTCAAAATTTGGAATTAACTGATGTAGCATTATAAGAGTAGCAGGGAAAGTCTTCTCATTTGTGGGAGGGAACTGTAAGAGACTGAATGTATGTACTTTTCAGTACTGTAAATATATTACTATGAATTAAATAATAAGTAACCTAATCAGATTTTTAGCCAAGCTATCTTGGTTATTTTGGGCCTTAAAGCCAAGAAGATCCTTATCTGTCTTCTGACCTGTGTGAATTTAGAAGTGACTTCCTTATAGGAAAGAAGCAGTGCTTAGGTGAAGCACTGATCTTGGCTCAGTCTGATGACCAGAAATGCTTCTCCATTGCAGGCCCTGCAATAGCCCACGACCTGTCACATAAACTGTTTCAAAATGGTCGCAGCTTTGGCTGGTTTCATAGAATGTTAAGAGATGCTAGAGGAACAAGAGTTAGTAGTTACTTAGAATATTTTCTTGAGTGTCAAAATTTTGTTTATAAGAACAAAAATATTCTGTGCAGACATTTTTCTTCCTTTCACTTGCTTTTCTTCAAACTCAAGAGACAACGGGACTGGACCAAGTGTCCTCCACAGGTCTCTTCCAAACTCAACTACTCTATGGTTTTCTGAAGGATAAACTCTCTGTTCAGTGCTGTGTTTATCAAAGAGCTGTTGTTTTGTGTTGGGTTTTGAATGTTTTGTACTTTGCCACATTCGACTCTGTCCATTGATCCAGTCGTTGCTTCTTGTAGTTGTGCTGTGACATTTGATGTGGATTAAGGTACTCCAGCTGAGATGGTTTGGCTTAGAAATTCAGGGTGCCACCCTTGACAGGAATAGTATTAGAAATTGTCTCTGTAAGAAGCTGAAAAATTATGTCTTTGATGTGTTTTTTAATGCAAAATAGTTCTGCTCAACCTTGCATGCAAACCACATCAAAATATTTGCATACTAATTACTGTGCACCTCTGTGGTTTCTCAGATTGTCCCTCTGTTATTGTTTATTGTTTTGACTGCTGTAACAGTCCTGGTAAGGCAGCACACTTCTGTGTCCCTAGGGACAAGATCAAGGTCCAAGTTACAGTTATATGGAATTCCAGTGGCTGGTCCAGGACTGGTAGCAAGGGAAATATGCAGCACTGGGGAGTGAGGAGAGGCTACCAGTTCTGGGAAGTAAAAAGGTAGCAGGAAGCAAACATTTCTTTTCCCACATTGTCACCAAGGTCTTCAAGGCAGAAGGGGATACATGCAGAGGAAGAGAAGAGCTTGTTGGGGACAATAGGACTGGCACAGAGGAGGTGGGCAGACTGGAGAGTGTATTTTTGATGAGGAAATTATGATTGTGCTGTATTCACAGCAACATCTAACTTCTTGCATAGTTAATAGTCTAACAAATGCTGCTTTAACAGTTTAATTCTCTATTACTTTTGTCAACTTTTCTGCTTACATTCTCAAACACGACAAGAGTACATTTTCCTTTTCATCATTGCATGCCTCTTCTTGCTCCCTGATAGCCAGCAGCTTCAATTTGTCTGATGTTAATGTAACTCCAAAGCAATCTGGAATTCTGCAATTCTGAAAGAAGATAAGGCAAAATGTGGGGCTCTTGCCTGCAGATATTTGTGCACATAATTAAAATTATTTAAACAATTAAGTATGCTTAGAACTGGTCTCTGGATTTTTACTTTATGAGTAATTTCTCACTGAAAACCAAAGTTAATTTTTCCTGTAGTTATACTTAGAAAGCATTAAAATGCTTGCTCAACAGGTTAAGACTTTTGACTTTGCAGTATTAAAGTGTCTGCATGGAAAGTTATTTGTGCTGCATGACCTGGAAAAAAGAATTTATTTTAAAAGAATTAATTTAAAAAGTGAAATTATTTGTGTTCATGTTACTTCAGAGACATTTCAAATCTGTTTGATGGCCTTATTTTACAAATGTTTTCATTTTAGTTTATGTCTTATATTAAATAGAAAATTAATGGCTTTATATACAAAAAGTTACGTAGCTCCTCCGTTTTCATTGCTTGCTCACTTACATAAGAACTGCTTTCTAGTTGGTTCCCAGCTGTGGCATTCAGTGGGGTTGTCTGTCGTGTGTCCATCTTGCCTTTGAACTTCTTAAGGTTCCTCACATCTAGCTTTTCTGCTGTGCTGCAATTTCCCAGAATACCAACTCTTCCCTTCAGAGAATTACCCTCTTTCTCCACCTGCAAAATTGCTGGACTTGTCTCCCATCACACTCTCTGTACCACTGATAAGGACACTAAGCAGACTTGGCATGCAGTCAACTGTGACAAGACTTTGACCGTTCAGCCACAACCTTTTGAACCTGATGGTCTGGGCAGTTTTTCACATACTTTGTAGTGCATTTGTCTAATTGGTGTCTTCCCAGTTAGACTGCAAGCATATTAAAAGAGATTGTGTTAAAAGACTTGCTGAGGTGAATGGAAAATTTTGTTTTCCCCAAAGCAAGTCATTCCATCCCAGCAGGCAATCAGTTTGGTCAGTCATGATTTGCTCTTGCTAAATCTACAGTATCTGTTCCCGGGTCACCTATATGCTCTTCCTAAGCCGTCACTGGTTTCCTTGTGGGCTTGCTTTGTCATCTTCCCTTGAACAGAAATGTAACTGGAAGACTTGTTCTCTGGGTTGTCCTGCTTTCTTATTTGGTAGATGAGCATAACTTCTGCCTCCTAATGGTGACAGGTTACCATGACCTGTCAGAGGTAAGAGAGGGCATCCTTAGAATGATCTTTTACTGTGCCTTCTGCAAGTTTGAACTCATTCAGGAGTTACCCATTCAGCCAGGCTGGATTCCTGCTTGTTTTCTTGCACACTATTTGTATTCTTTAGAGAGGCTGACTTTCAAGTTCAGACATTTCTCCCAAGTCCCTTGGCATTTAAGGTAATTCTCCCACAGGATGTCATTTGGCAATTTCCTGAAAAAAAACAAGACTGTTGCTCTGAGAGCCAGAATTCTTCTATTTGGCTTCTTCACTTTGCTCAGTATTTTACATTCTTGTATCAGCTCATAGTCATTCTGGCTAAGGTTGCCACCAGCCTTTGTATCCGTAGCCATTTCTTCCTTAATTCATTCCATGTCCAGAAGTACACTTTGTCTACCTAAAGGAGCATCTAAATAAAAAATTTATTTGATACTCTCTAGGTTCCCTGCACCCTACTGTTACACACTTCCAGCAAATATCTCAGAGTTCCTCATGAAAACAATGGAACTTCTTCCAGATGTACAAGAGTGGCTTGCACTCTTTCTCTTCCTGACTGGGGAGCCAGTAGTGCATCCACACCATGTGTATCCCTTTTTCACCCCTCCTGTGAGCCTTCATCCTTAACTCCTTGCTGTGTCATTGAGATAGTTGGGAAACAGCATGTAGTATGTTAAGGAAGTGCTAGACACTTGGTAAACTGGTGAGAAAATATGCTTGCTCACAAGAGGAATATAATCACATTCTTTGTGTGAATTGGAATGAATCATTTCCCCTCTTTTTGCTTCCCCACATCTCATTCTGTGAAGTCTCTCTAGTAGAGATTGTTTCATACTTCAGTATGTCCCCTTCCCTACTACAGTAAAGATAGCTGATGTTTGAGCACCATTACCTTCCAAAGATGGTAGGCATCATTACATTAGTATTTCTGGGTGCATCCTGCCCTCATGGGAGCAGAAAACCTGCGAGTCCACTTGCCAGTAGCAAAGTCGGATGGGAATGTCCCCATGCACTGAAGCAAGGCTGTAAGGAAACCTGATTGCTGAAAACAAGTGTATGTTTGTACAGGAATCCCTTTCAGTACTAGTGATTTGGAACATAACAGTGTAAAAGATCATATTCTAATTTGCTCTGAAAAGTATAAGGATTTTGAATTTCCCTGAATACATACAAATATTATTTCCCTGAATATATTACTCATATATTACTCATGCAAATGAGTTGATGAGGACAACATGGCTGGATGAAGGCAAAATGAGATGTATCTAAGTGCATGATGAAAATAAATATTTAGATGACCTGTCCAAATTATTTATACATGTGGAAAGACAAAATATTTGCTGTGTTTTTCTGTCAGGGGGAAGTTTTACATACTTTTGAATAGACCATCTGCTTCATTCTGTGTCAGCCAAGTTAAGACAAGCCTTATTTTAGTTGTTTACTTTTCTCTAAGTCGTCCTTGTAGGAATCACTATTTTTTTGCTCAGAGGTGTTCATAGTGACTCTAAACTGTTATTGATAGAAGACGTTGC